>SZYD01001825.1:0-20150 GCA_009363875.1 Mikania micrantha | reverse complement strand
CTTTTTAGGAAAAAAAATAAAGAAAAGCAAAATCCAGTAATCAATAACAAGTTATATCAGAGCGCAACATTTAGTGACGTATGTTTGGACTAGAGGTGGGCAAAAAAAACTGGACCCGGAACCGGTCATACTCGAACCAGTGGGTACAAACGGGTCTGGTTTTTCAGACAAATTAGAACCAAAGCCGAAATCAAAACTGAAAAACCGAAACTGGTTCCACCTATACCCGGCCAAAACCGACTGAACTGAAAACCGGTCGAAACCAGGAACCAGAACCGGGTATTGACTTTGTTGACCGGAACTGGAACCGGTTTATAAAAAACCCGATTTACGACTATACTTTCAAACATATTAAATTTCCAATATACAAAGCAATTTCTAAAAAATTAACAAGATAATAATCGTGAAATCAATTCAAAAACTCAAACGAAGTTAGGAAGTAGGAAACTAAAAAAATTTTATAAATTTACCGTATAGATAATCATATTATGTTTTATTTTATTTTTTTGCAATAATTTTTACTTGTATAGATAATCATGCTTTTAAAAGAATTTGAACGCTTTTTCTGAGTGCAAAAACTAATTTCATTAGCCTACAAGGTTAGATTATATGTATTTTAAATGATTATATATTTAACGCAAACAAATTTCTATATATGCATTGATGAATCACAAAATCTTATCTTATGTTAATTATAATAAATAATAATATTTTATGATACGTATTAATACATCAAACATCTGATTTTTGTTTTCTCACTTTTTTTTACTCCTTAATACATTTTTATTTTTATATAATATTATACTAAAAACATGTATTTTACACATATTAAAATAAATTTTAAAATATTTATTAGATAATATATCACATATTTTTCAAAGACTTTTTATTAAAAAAAAATTAAGTATATGAATTATGATTAATCATATTATTTACTAATAACTAAAATGATTAGAATTTAATAGGAAAGAGAGAAGAAAAATACAATCCTAATAAAATTAACTATTATTATTTTCTAAATTAAATTGAATTTTTTAGTATTAATATGAGAGAGGATATTAAATTAAAATCTAGTAAAAGGTGATCTATAAACAATTAGGTGCTGTTTGTTTTTTAGAGGTTAAATGTCTGCAGTCTGCGGACCACATCTGCAGGAGAAGAGTTGGATCAAATGTCGCAGACTATTTGTTTTTTGACGTCTGGGAGCTGCTAAAATTGATTAAAAATTAAATAAACCATTTTTTTGAAACACAAAATCAAACATTGCATATCTTACATTGCTTGGATTTCTAATCCAAGCAAATATTTTATCTTTCTCAAACATTATCAAAAGAAAAATTTTCAAATCAGACAAAGAAACACAAAACACAAAATCAAATGCTGTAGAAGTTAACATAATCAAAACACAAAAAAAAAATACAGAGAAAGAATTTCAGATCAGAAAAAAATTGTAGAGGAGGGGAGAATGTGGAGGAAGGGGCGGCAGGTCGGAGGTGTTCTTTGGGAACCGGCTGTAGAGGAGGGGGCGGCGGCGGCTGTGAGGGCGGCGGGTGGAGGAAGGGGCGGCAGGTCGGAGGTGGTCTTTGGCAGTCGATCGTGCGTGTAGGTCGTGGACAGTGGAGGTGGGCGGTGGTCTTCGGCAGTGGAGGTGGGCGGTGGTCGTCGGCGAGCGGAGGTGGAGGGGAGAATCTGCGCCGATGGAGATGGAGGGGAGGTGGGCTGATAGGGTTTTTTGTGAAAAGAGGCGTGAAGTGAAGAATGAAAAAAAAAAAACTGGAACCCTTGTCAAGAAGAGGCAACAAGAGGCAAGAAGAGGTTAGTCCACGTCTGCGCCAAGAAGAGGTCGCGCAGACCTTTTTTAATGAAAGGTCTTCGGGAAAACAAACAGTCTGCGAACCTCTAATCTCTTCCCGCGTCTGCGCGGCGCAGACATAAGAGGCTAGAAGAGCTTTTTTCAAAAAACAAACACTACCTTAGTAAAAGAATTGAGCGGAAAACCAATTGTTAAGTAGTTTATAAGGAACCAAAGGCTTATAGCATAATGGTTACCCCTTTGGCTTTTCTGTGAAAAGTCACGGGTTCAAATCTCCCCCAAGGCGAAATAGTGTCCTTGGGAGGTCAGGGGGTTTTTCGGTACGGTTTTCTCCTGGGGTGGTGGTGGGGTCTCAACGGAGGTCATGGTAACTAAACCTTGGTGACGTGCCCCGGAAATCAATGGTTCACACGTTGAGATTAAATGCTGTTAAAAAAAAGTAGTTTATAAGGCTGGCACGTATTCCACTAAAATCTTTATTTATTACAGGGTGTAAATATAGATAACAAGCAAACTTACTTAGTATATTATCACTTTTCAGTATAAATATAATTCTTATTTTTATTCCCATAATTACAATTTCTTTTTTATGTTTGTCCAAAAAAAACAAGAAAAAGTAGGTTTTTAGTAGTAGTTCATGAGACCTCGAATAAACTTTCTTTCTATTTCAGTAAAAACAAATCTACAAGTAAATCATTAATTCATCATCGTACTGAGAGGCCCCGAGCCCCTCGGTTGGCAAACATTAAACCCATACTCTTTAAAACATATTTACATTATCATAGCAGCGGAATTTAAGGCGATTACATAAAATATTATACAAACCTAAACAAACATTAATACATAGCTCATATCATTATTAGGTTTATAACATGGCCAGTCTATGTCAAGGTAGTCTTCAAAGTATGCCATGAGCCCTCCTGGTCTCCTCTCTCAAACTATTCAACCTGATATGCATGTAAAACAAGTCAGCTATATGCTGGTGAGTTCTAAGTTTATTTCTTAGAAAAATCCTTATTCGTTCATGTCATCATATGGCATAATTCAAATACATAGCATACCTGCTCTCATATCATAATTTCATAACATACATAGCATCATAATATAGTTCCATAACATACATATCATCATAACATAATTTATACGGGAAGGAACTTCACCGTCAACTGCTGACTCTGAAGTCAAACAGGCTTGTGCAGCACAAGGCTCTTAAACTATCAACCCGAAGTCGATAACTTATACATGCATAAGATTTCCTCAACTGGCGACACACAGTCGGCAGGCCCGTGTTTCCACAGGACTCTTAATCCACCAATCGAAATTGACGGCTCATACCGGTACAAGACTTCTTAACATACATCATAACATGGTTTAAATCATTTAAACCATCATACACATAAGCGGCTCCTTTCACCGCAGTGCGCATGTTTTGCCCAACCGCAGCCGGGACTTTCATAACACATTTCCTGCTCGACCTCGGTCGATGCCTTTAAAAAATCATTTCTTTCTCAACCGCAGTTGAGACTTAAAACATTATTTACTTTAAAACATTCCTTGCCTGAAAACATTCTTTACCTGATCATAATCAGGTTGAAATCACTTTCATACAATAACTTTATAATCGGCATAAAACTTTCTTTACTGTAGCATATTCTTTTATCCGACCGTAGTCAGTCAAAACAATCATTTTCATAAAATAACTTTATAACATGCATATCTACAATCATTTCCATAAAACAACTTTATAACATGCATATCAGCCCAAAATGATAAAACATTTAAAACAGGGCTATAAGAACTCACCTGAGCTTAGTAAGGCACAATCTCCTATTTTTCTTCCTTTCCTTACTTTCTCATGTTCAGAATGATATCCTATTAATATGGATATCTTATCATAATTATAACCTTATCATATAATATAAACCCCTTTTTTCAGGGTTTCTAAATCAGTAGCACAATGACTACGTTATAGTTATCTTCAATACAATTGTTTAGCTTACTATAATGACCCGAAGAATTTTATAAACTTAATATTATTTATCTCAATTAATAATAACTTGAGATAATTTATAATACTTTTCATGAAGATGCTCAGATTTACGATTATCGCTTGAAATTTCGGCATGTCATAACTTTCAATCGGAGCTTTATTTCAAAATTTCGCTTCCACTCATTTTGACCATTTTTATCTCTACAATATTGTTATGCTTAAAATTTATTTATTTTTCTCGGCTTAAATAAGTGTATTCTCTTATTTAATTAATTCGTCTTAGTGTGTTGCTAAACTTACTGTATAATAACATGCTTTTAAGGCAACTAGAAGAGTATACATATTATACCCTCATAAAACTCATGAAAACCTGATCATTATCTAGATGAAATTGGGCTCCAACCGGATCAAGTTCATGTTCATCATACAAAACCAAAACTCTATCTAAACATGGTGTTGATCTCTTTAATCAATCAAGACTAAACTAATACGAGATGGAATCTTACCGTGATCGTGATGTGATGTTCTTTATGCTTGTTCTTGAACGTTGCATACCATACCAAGAGGAAATACTAAACTGTCGGAGATGAATATGATCTTCAGTTTCTTGTGTTTGTGAAAGATTGAAAGTATATTAATTCTCAGACGAAGTCGGTTAAATGGATGCAGATAAGAATCATAAGATTGGGTGATTTATTTTATGCCAACGTTGGACATTTTTTCACCACATATGATTTAATTTCAATTTTTCATTTTACACCCTCGAACTTTAATGTCCTATTTTTAAAACCCCCTTCTACTTTGCTCACATATTTTTAATATTCACGAGCTTATATCGTGTTCATACTTTATCGTATAACTGTCCCGCTTATATTAATGTGATCGTAATCACTTCAGGATTGTTCATAAAAATTACGAACTCAAACGGTCACAGAAATTTTTATACGTTATTAATAGGCTTTATAACGTGTCCATACTTTATCAGATATTTTTATCGTTTATATCCTTTTGATCATAATCACTTTACGAACGTTTATATAAAATTTGGACATAAACGGTTACCAATATTTTCGGTTGTTACAAGTACTCAGTATATTTAACCATCAGCAAGTTAAGGTATGGTGTGAAGAGGGTAAAATATAAACAATTTTACTTCTACCTCGTAATAATAGAGATGTTGATTTCAATGAGACTCCCGACTTGTCTCATAATCCTTATTAACCGACCAACTCCACATTTTTAATGTTATTTTCTCAAAAAATTAAGAAAAATTAAATTAAATTAGTGTAATTTTACTTTTCCACTAAAAGGTCGATACATACATACATCATATGTGCGTAACGTGACATTATAAATAATTAATTATAGTATTTTTAATTATTTTGTTTTCTAGACGTTTTTTGACCTAATGTATTGGGGCCAAAGTATGTCAGCAAAAAAACAAGTTCTACGGTATGGCATGACAACTAGGTACAGAATACAGATCTTTTGAGAGATGCACACGTATGCATCGCAGATACTTAAATTCGAACCGTTGATTGGTTATCGGTTAGTGAGATTACAACCGCAATCTTAACCCAGAGCCACATAAATTGGTTGGTTTGTTTGAATAAGTATTGTATTTTGTGTAGAAATTGATCGCATCAAGATATAGAATATGTTGAGATGAGTAACTCCTTGATACAATGCGGGTAGGGTTGTAAACGAACCGAACGTTCATCAAACAATTCTTGAACCGTTCGGCGGGAAGTTCGTTTATGTTCGTTCATTTCGAATAAGAAATTCCGTTCGTTAAGTTAAATCAACGAACATGAAATGAAGTTGTGTTCGTTCATTTGTGGTTGTGAACGTTCGGTAACATGTTCGTTTACGTTCGGTTAAGTTCATTTGTTATATTTATTCATTAAATGTGTTGTATATTTTCAATTTTCAATTTTTAGTTTAATACCATAAAATTTAAGTTATTTTTAGTTTAATATATAATATTTTAAATTTATATATTTATAAATGATTATTTTCAGTGCTTGAGATTAATAATGTTGATTTTTATTGTTTAAATAATACGTGTTTGTTAATGTTCGTAAACCGTTTGTGAACAATCTAAATTCCTTTATGAACAAAAACGAACTAAAATTTTCGTTCGGTTAGTGTTCGTGAACAAGTTGATAGTTAAACGAACGAACAGGAACAATGACTCGTTCGTGTTCATTCGGTTCGTTTATAGCCTTAAACGCGAGTCAAGATGGATAACTTAAAAACTATGTAAATAAAATGGATTCAAATAGATAATAGTTATTAATAATATGTTTGATGAAAAAAATCATTGAAAATTATTTAAATAGATTATTTGTTTAGTTATAACTTAATTTGACTTAAACTAAATTGAAGTTTTTAAAAATGACACATTTAGACCCAAATTAATTTTTGTTAAACTCATTCTGGCTCGAACCAATTCTGATCCGAACCTGTTCTGATTCGTTCCCAACCCAACACAACTCATTCATTTTGCCATCGTTAAGTAAAAAATGATGTCCAAATTAGCGTGGAGTGGTGTGTAGGAGATCATAACAGAAAGGGGCATGGCGGGAATTTATAGCGTATCTGATACGGGTGTGCCAACTGCCAACTCATGACTCAAATCATAACTCGGAACAAGCTCTGCAACTCACGTGATCATTACTTCTCTCCAACCGTATAATTCATAATTTACTCTGGATGATTAATTGAACAACTTTTAGTTTTATAATTCATGAATTAATTGTTAAAAAGATGCACACGAGTTGGTCGTTGGTGATTTTGATTTACTTACGCTTTGTAGGGCTGTAATCGAGCCGATTCGATCCAGGTCGAGCTTGAGCTCGAGCTCGAGACATTTCGAGCTGAGCCGAGCCAACTCGATAACTTTTTCGAACCAAAAAGTCGAGCTCGAGCTCGCAAAGAAACTCGAGCCGAGACATGAGCCAGTTTGGTTTTTTTACCTCCTCTTCCACTTTACATACATACATACATATATAATATATATATAAAATCTAACATATAAAAAATCTATTATATATACATACATACATAATTATATATAAAGTTTAGAGTTAATTGTATAAATGGTCCCTGTTGTTTGACCAGATTGCAGATTTGGTCCCCAAATTTTAAAAATTTCAAATTTAGTTCAAACATTTAAAGTTAATTGCATAAATGGTTCCTATGGTTTGATCAGATTGCAGATTTGAACCAGATTGCAGATTTGGTTCCCAAACTTCAAAAATAGCAAATTTAGAATAAAAATAATTAAAAAAAATCCAAATTGGATATCAAACAATATTAAATCAATTTAAATATTCTTAAAATAATTTGTATTATCTATTGAGTTTAATTAAAATAGTTGTATTCATATTCATTTATTAAAAAAATAGCAAAAAATATTGAATAATAAACATTAAATAGACAAGATAATATTGTTTTAATAACTTGTGAATTCAAAATCTTATATATTTAATGTTTATTATTCACAATTTTATATAACTTCCATTGGTTAAACAAATTATTTAAATAAAGTTTAAATTATTTTAAGAATGTTTAAAGTATTTTAATAAAGTTTACATATTTAATTAGGATTTGTGAATTATTTATATTCTATATTCGCAATTTATAAAGTTTGGTGACTAAATCTGCAATCTGCTCAAACCACAAGGACCATTTACGCAATTAACTTTAAATATTTGGACTAAATTTGTAATTTTTAAAATTTGAAGACCAAATCTGCAATCTGATTAACCAATAGAGACCATTTATGCAGTTAATTTTAAATGTTTGGACTAAATTTGCAATTTTTAAAGTTTGGGAACCAAATATGCAATCTTATCAAACTACATAAATATATATTTATATAAATTTGTGTATAAAATATTAAATATATAAATATATATATATATGTTAAAAATCGAGCCAAGCCAACCCTGGCTCGGGTTCGGCTCGTTTTTATCAAGCCGAGGTCTTTTTAAGCCGAACCTTTTTCGAGCCGAGTTTTTTGAGAGAGTTTCGAGACATGAGTTTTTTGAACAGTCCTAACGCTTTGTTACTGAGTTTATTTAAGGAAAGAAATGAATTGTAATGAAAGGACAATTTGAAACATGTTTGTGTTTCTGAGTTTTATTTAATGAATGAAGGAAAATGAAAATAAAACATATTGTATTCCCGAGTTTCACCTGAGGAAGTAAACTAAAGGAAAACTAAGCAAAATTATTTAGTTTTCAATTTCTTCCGATTTGTAAGGAAATTGAACTTGTATACGAACACAAACAAACATAACCATTTTAAAACAAAACACAAGTTAAAAGTTATATCAATAATTATCTCAAAATAATATCTCAAAAATTAACTTCCAAATAATATAATTCATTTCAATAAGATACAAAGTTTGAAATGATTAGGTTTCCTGTTTAAATGTCAAAATAATAAATTAAACGTTAAAAATTTATAAACAAAAAACAGATTTCATAGATGGACATAAGTAAATGAATGAATACATCACTAAATGTTTATAATTACAAATTACAAATTAACAAACACAACTTCTGTTCATTTTCATTAATTAACAAAATTTATCGTTCATGTTCGTTCATTATTAAATGACCGAATGCAAACAAGCTTTTCGTTGTTAAACAATTCGGTCATTATTAAATGACCGAATTTTTCGTTGTACGTTAAGTCTGTTTGTAACCCTACTTCTCATGAAACATCGTAATTACAAAGTGTAATGTTTCACTCCCATATAAAAGGTTCATTTGTTCTGTTTAGATGCACGGTTTCTTATATAAATTCTCATAAAATTTATCCTTGTTGTTTAGATGATTTGCTAATTTTACATTTTTAATCGATATAATTCCATATTTTCAATGAACCGATAAAACTGCCCAAAAGAATGCAGATGTCAATACATGAGAGGTGATCACAAGCAACAAACGATGATGTTTAAAGTGGTAGCTTTACAAGATTTATGGTTTTGGTACGTATGATATTGTGGGTTCCAACAATTACATCAACGTGCTCAATTATTATCTTTATTTAATGATGTACTAAATAAAACAACACCCAGTAGCCCATTTGAAGTTTACGAATCATAATACAAGTGTGAAATGTTTTCAGAACCAGACCGGACATTGAACCGGTCTGGACATCGAACTGGTCTCCTTACTGGTCGAATCGGATTTAAGAATCTGAATATTTTATAAACATTTTATAAATATATATAAAATAAAAAAAATAAAAAAACCCAGTTCAACCACCACTTCGCCCAAAACCCATAACCGGACCGGTTAACCATTGGTTGCCGGTTTGACCGGTCCAACCGTCTGAGTATTATCTTCTTGAAATAACATAATCGAATGATATAATTTCTCTTTTCAGAGTAACAAAAACAATAAAGATTTTGTGCGGCACACAAAGCAGCACAATATGACATGCAATGTTTTTGGTGTGTCCAAAAATCAATGTATTATAATTCAAAACCCTGTTCGACCAATACACGTTAATAAATCATGAAAATAATACACTTATGGTATGCTACATAATATGATCACTGTTGTAAAATTCGGCCTCCAAGGCTGAGTAATTGCTCTAAGGAGTTGTTTCGAGACCGAGTATCTCCTGAGTATTACCCAAGTACTATCCGTCCATGTATTACATGGGTTTAATAAATCTAACATGTTATAAACAATATTATTGATAAAAATACTAACTAATGGATGTTTAAAAATAAAAATTAAAAATAAAGAACTTTAAGAATTGTAATATTATATTTTAAAATATTATATAATTGAAGTTTTGTTATGATTTATTAAGTTTTAATTAGTTTTTATGATAAGAGGATGTATATATTTTATATTTAATTGTACAATTTACTTATTTAAAAGAGTAAACTTCTCTTTTGCTCCCTGTGGTTTGACAAAAGTAACCATTTTCATCCAAATTTTGAAATTTTGCAATTTTCCTCCATTAGTTTCAGAAAATTAACCATTTTAGTCCCTGTGGTTTGACAAAAGTAACCATTTTCATCCAAAGTTTAAATGAACTTTGGATGAAAATAGTTAATTTTCTGAAACTAATGGAGGAAAATTGCAAAATTTGGATGAAAATGGTTACTTTTGTCAAAACACATGGAGCAAAAGAGAAGTTTACCATATTTAAAATTATTTATTATTAATATTTAATATAAAAGATAATTGGTATTAAATAGGAGAGAGATGCGAGTAAAAATTATTAGATTCATGAGAATATGACATGCGTAAAGTTAACTATTCTTTTAGGGTGGTGCTAAATATACCTTTTTTTAATATGTTTTTACTTGTCATACCCCTCCTTAAACTTTTTAAACATATACAAATTAACCTTATGGTTTGTTTGTTAAAGATTATGGACCAAATCGCTTAACTAAGGTTATGAAAAACAGCAAACAAAACTTGGGTTATTTGGACCAACCAAAACAGTTAAGTTTAGCAGTTTGAACTATGTTTTTTAAAACAAACTGATTCGAAACATTGGTTTGCATTAACTTAAAAAAAAGTAGGTTCATGAATATCATACGTATTGAAAAGTGAAAACCACATATTCCAAAAAAGAAAAGAATAAAATAATTAATATATCTTGTAACCATGCCCAAATCGTTAAACACGGTTTTTCGAGTTGTTAAACGTGAGTTCAAACTCTTAAATCACCTATTTGCTTCATTTTTTTCATGACCGGGAAACCCACTTACGTGGTAAACCCGGGACCCCAATACCCGACTAACCGGGGGAACGGGTAAACCGCGGCGCAAGCACCTGGGTCGGTGACCTTGTGAAAAAATCTCAATTTAAGTGTTCGATCGGTTATTTAAAGTAGTAAACTGCTTATTTTGATTAAAATCTCACTTATTTCACATTGGCTTTAATTGACGAACATCAAATTTCGTAGATCAAACACATTACTCTCTTCAAAACAATAAAAACATGAGGGACTCTTTTCTTTTTTTTATCATTACCACATTCAAACCCAAATTTCTTCCCCAACCCATGAACTAAATGCAGCCATGGATCATGGATCCTTATCGTGACTGGTTCAATTTGGTTTTATTATAAAGTTGAAGAGCTGATTTTGACAAATTTATATTTTATATTTTGAAGAGGGGGTGTGACAAATAATAAAGGGGGTACATTTAGTAGAATTTAAGTTGGAAATAACGTTTTGATGCATTTTGGTTGTTTTATAAAGTTGAAGTGCTGATTTTGTCAAATTTTATATTTTATATTTTGGAGAGGAGGATATGACAAGTAATAAGGGGGTACGTTTATTAAATTTAAGATGGAAATAATGTCTGGTGGATTTTGGTTGTGTTATAAAGTTGAAGGGTTAATTTTGATAAATTTATAATTAATAATTTGAGGGTGGGTATGATAAGTTATAAGGGAGTATATTTAGCATTTTCCTTCTTTTATTAGAATAAGGATCGGTTTTATTAAATAATAATAAAGTAAAATTATAAATTTGTGAACGTCAACATTAGTATAACGCAAGTCCTAAATATGGTTTTATTATATCACACAAAATGTTAACTGACATCCTTTTGTCATTTTTGAAAATAACATGTCCCCCTTCAAACAACCCGTGTACGTTACATAATATTATTTAAATGATTTTCTAATGTCTTATATTTGTATCTTGCATTTGAGTAACATTATTATATTATTTTCATGCCTTCGGTGACATCAACTTGTCATCAAGGCGTATTTAAATGATTTGATTATAAAAAGAAAAATAAATTTTGATATCTAACTTTAGCTCATTAATAACGTGAAAAATAAATTTTGACCCTTTATAGAACCCCAAACTTGTTTTATCTCTACCTGACTTTGTTGATTAGAACAAATTGTTTGTGCACCTCCGGTCCAAAGATTGAAACACAATATGTGTAAAAAATTCATGGACCAGTGAATCGTTACTAGAGGTGTTTAAAAAACCAAAATCGTATCAGTAACCAAAAAACCAAACATAATTGTGAATTCGGTATTCGGTTTGGTTACTAACCATATCTAAATCATTATTTCAATTTTAGGTTCCACATTTTTTCTGAAATCGATTTAGTTGGTTTCTTCGGTTAAACTTATTAAACCAAATTTAAATATAAATTTATTTTTCTGTTAATAATATTTATACATATTTGGTTCGGTTAGGCTAGATTGAATTCGTTTAATTCAGTTTAAACTAGTTTATTTGGTTTTTACTAGTTTAGTCGGTTGAATTTGATTTGTTCGCTTTTATCCAAAACCGAACCGATTGAATTCAGTTGAAGTCGGCTTTGTTAACGTTTTTTGAATTTGTTTTGGTTAAGTTTTCAGTTGGATATATATTTTTTTTCTAAACCAAATAGGCCGGTAACAAACAAACGAGCACGCCTAATTGTTACATCATCATTTTACTAAGGCAAATTGGCTTTAAATAATCCAAAGTTTGATCAATTGGCAGCTGTCGGTCCCAAGTATGAAAATCCCTGATAACGGTCCGAACTTTCAACATATTTACCTCTGGCGGACTGCCATCAAAAAAACCTAACGGCGTTAACTTTTATTTCGAGTTTCGAACAGATTTTTAAGGGCTTTTGTTTAGATGGAGAATACGAGTCAAATGACGTATAACTTACCTCGAAACGTTGCTCCAAATTTCCTAATTTTGGTATTTAAACTTTCAATTCATCAAAGAAATCATCAATTTATTCGATCTCGAGTATTTCACGAGCTGCCTTGGTTCGTTTACACCCCTAAACATACTGATCGATTGCAAAAAAAAGAAATTTGTACACGTAAGTTTTCGCTCCCCTTTCAAACTCGTCAAGCTCCGTCACTGGTTTATTCAGCTTGTAACCAATTTATTTGGTTGTTACTAGGTTTAGTCAGTTGAATTCGGTTTGGTTAACGTTTTTTCAAATTCGGTTTGGTTTGGTTTTCATTATGATAAAATACTTCAAAACCGAATAAACCGATAACTAAACAAACGAGCACTCCTAATTGTTATATCATCATTTTACTAGAAGTTAGCTTACATACAATGATAACAATATGTTACACTTAATATAAAAGTATTTTTTTTTTAAACATACAAATTCAAAACACTAATAAATATAAAATATAAGTAAATTATTATGCATTTGTGAAAAGTCTCAGTCAGCATGATGGTTAGTATGTATATATGACCTGTTGATGTAGGATTACAACCGACCGGCTGCATGAGGGGATGAATCACTAGGCTGGACTTCATTTATGCAGCTCATGAGTTCAACGGGTCCCTCTATCACCTCACCTTTCATCACAACCTGGTGATTTGACGTACGTATGGTTCGAACCACATAAAGCCAATCCAAATATCTATCAAACCATCAATTATATTGTTTCATGCTACACCATCTCAACTTTACCAAGCTCGAATTTAAGCTCGTTTCGTTTTGAGCGCGAATTTTTTACCTCGAGTTCAACCAGTTAATTTATAAATTATATACAATTAAATTATTCACGTATTTTATTACAATGTAACACACACTTTCACTTGTTTTAAATCTTAAAACGCTTGTGAATTAGCATACGTAAATAAAAGATGATCTTGCACTTGTATCATAAATGTCATGGGAAAAAACCAAAAGTTTGAGTTGATCTTGCTAGCGTTAGTTGGTTATCACCAGAGCCGGATTTATTTGCTATAAATTTAGACAACGGCCTAGGGCCCCATATTTTTTGGGGCCTCATTTTAAAATAAGTTTTGAGTCACTATGATATGATTTTTGGCGTAATTTTTTGGGTCTTACTTTTGTTTATTTGATTGATAGAGAGAAAAAATTGAAAACCAAAAGATAACTCTTATTTTAGTTCGGTTTTAATTTTTAACAGGCTTAGAAAACACAAAACCAGAAAGGCGAAACCCTGAAATCTTAAACCGTAAAACCAAACCATTAATTAACGGTTTGGTTTGGTTTGGTTTTAATTTTTGAATGTTTAGTTATGGTTTTAGTTATTCAAAAACCGTTATTTACTTTTTGGCTTATGGTTTCACCTAAAAACCGTAAAAACCAAACCACAAATATCCATAACAAAGGGACACCTAAACTCGCAAGAGATCGAATGAATCAAAGAAACATAAAAAGAATGCAAGTTTTCGAAAGGATGAAATGCCCCAGATTTTAGCTCCGCCTAGGACCCTTAAATCGGTTGAGCCAGCCATGGTTATCACAATTTAAAAAGTTAACAACGGATCTCTGTCGTACACACATCGGAGACTTGTAATTTTAACGCTCAGATCCTCCCTACACTAGGATGATTTGTGTCATCATAATTTCCACCTTTGTACTTAAATCTATCAAAATCAGTCATTAAATCCCTACATTTTACAATGAATTTGAAATCAAGATATATATTAAATCAAGCAAAATTGGTTACAAATGTGTTTACAGGAAAACGACACTAAACTAGTATTAATTAATTTTTTTTTAAACGGCCAACTAATCAACTGCCGGGTACTCCGTACGCGGCTCCCAATGGCTAAATGATGCCCAAGCTGGCCACTAGTCCACCTGACCCAAGCATGCGTCCAAAGGCATGACGGTGGAAGGCCGATAAAACCGGGTGAGATCAAGAATCGAACACAGGACTTGGGTCTTATATCACTTCCTCTGTACCTACATCTTACCATTAGAACAAGACATTATTGCTTAGTATTAATTAATTAATCTTGAAAGTGAAAGTTGGGTACGGGTATGTACAACCTTCTTTTTTTAATATCATACGTGTGTGTGGTTGTGGGACAAAACAAGCACAGATGGATAATAAATATTGTACAACTACCTTCTTGATGACACTTGTGTATTCCTGCTTCAAAGACCAAGATTTTATGGTTATTCCACTAATTCAACTAATCATACTTTTAAGTTGTACCGTACAACCCATTAATGCTATATGTGACAATTATATATCAACAATTCAAGATACTCATGGATACCCATCCCTTTATCCTAAATCTTTCTCCACTTACAAACAGTCAACCACAAATACAAAGTACTTTTTTTGTTGAGAAAAATGTTTTTGTATCTATATGATTAATACCAAAGTCATTACAGTCTAGTGTTATCTTAGTTGCGTGATAAGACTCAGTAATTGAATGGTCCTTGTTTCGTATCCCACATGGTGTTTTTCTCAAAGTATTGAGTTTCTTTCAAAGCTGGTGACTTGATGGTAGATATGATCGGGTGGTACTACTGGTGGTATGATGATACTCTAGTAATGCGTCAGTAATTCAAAAATTGGCCGTTCAAAAAATTTATATGATAAATAAGTAATTTAAGTTAAAAAAGAGGTGACACAATGATAAGCATATGATTACTCTCTAGTAAAAGTCATAGGTTTGAATCCGACATTTTAAGTCAAAGAAACAAGACTCACTTAAAACATAAGGCACTTAAAATGTAAGAATCTTCTAAGTAAGACACTTAGACACATGACATAAACATGTCATTGGTAGAGGGTTTATATGTTTTTGACTAGTTTAGACATGTTACTTGCCAGTTTTAGATGTTTCACACCAATTTTGACGAGAGTTTAAGCTAAATTCTTGTCTGAATGTGTTGATAGACGCAACATGTCCCGTATATATATGTTATTGTTTAAAATCTAAAAGAAGTTTTTCAAAATTTTCCACTATGATTTTAAAATTTTTAATTAGAACAAAAAATAATCTACAAGGTTGGCTCTATAGTAGACTTCTCTAGAAAGTGAAAGGCCATAATCAACTAAAATGGGACAAGCACCAATAAAGTCCCAATGGAAAAGATTAAAGTGTATAACACCCCACTTTCCACATAACACAAGTTGTGATTCACAAAATCCATTCTAACATTAGATAACTATGAGTCAATCTCAATCTCTAACCCTCACCCACCCCCCCCCCCCACCCCCCACCTGGCATCCCACTTCAATAAAATCACATCTTGCATTTTCAAGAATTACAAGAAAAAGAGATGCCAAGTTACAAAGTGAGACCCACAAGTTGGGAGGAGGATTAGATAATAAAAGGGAAGTATGGAAGGCATGGGATAAGCTTCTTGGACAAAGTGCAATTTCACAATAATACTTTTAATTTCTGCATGTTACTTTTAGAGATATTATAAAATAATATATACATGTGAATGTGGGAAATATTTCATTTGTAAAAAAATAATAATAAAAAAGAAAACCCTTTTTCGTACAAATTCGTATCAATGAAATATAATATAATTTTAACCCCATGAACACAAATTCAAAGTACAAGTTTGCACAAAACATCATAACCACAAAAATCCTTCAACTCTATCACCCTTTCCCATCCCCCTCTTCATCTCTCTCTCTCTCTATATATATGTGTGTGTAGAGGAAGGATCCGTTGTTAACATAGCTTATTGCGCAACCCGATTAACTCAATAAGATCAATCCAAATCTTTGGGTTTTTTCATAACATTTTATTATTTATATACAAGACTATGTTATTTTATATGTTTATGCAAATTCATCATCGTTTGGGATTTAAAGCAAAAATATCAGTTTGCGTTATAAATACTGTAAATATTTACTTGCTGTTACAACAACTTATACACTGATATAAGATCCTAAACAATGATAAATTTGTACAAACGCGTAAAAGAGCATAGTCTTGTATATGTATAATAAAGATAATAAAAAACCCAAAGATTTGGGTTGATCTTGTCGACGTTAATCAGGTTTTCTGCAATTAAGGTGGATTATTATAGTATCCTGATCCTATATATATATAATATATATATATATATATATTATATATATTATAATTGTATATTGTATATTGTATCTATTATATGTATATATATACAATGATCCCACATTTAATGCTCCAATAAGCTCTAAGTTTTGACATATTCAGCCTCAACACTATATATGATCTCTCCCACCTTCATACCAAACATCACAATCCATCTCTTACACACACAATTATAAACACATATCATACACACATATAGATTTATAAAGATGAAGAATGGGAAGGTTTTTAAATCATGGATTAAAAAGTGGAAAAAAGATGAATGATGGAGGCATCATACCTTCATCTGCAAACGTGACAAGTGTTGCCAATGGGCATTCAGATGGCCATTGTCAACGAATGAAGAAGATGAAGCTTCGATTCCGCGAGATGTCCCAAAGGGTCATCTGGTGGTTTATGTTGGCAAGAACCAGAAGCGGTTCGTCATCAATGTGAAATTACTAAAACACCCTTTGTTCAACGCGTTGTTGGATCAAGCTCGAGAAGAGTATGAGTTCACTAATGATTCCAGACTCAGTATTCCTTGTGATGAGGAGATGTTCCTCAGTGTAATACGGTGTGCCATGTCACCACAGGATCGAAGAAATCCCACTGTGCCTTTGACTTTTTGTGGAGTCAAATGATGATATGATGTTTGTGTTCCTGCAATATTGTTATATGTATTCATGTAAAGAGATGACATTAATATTGTATGCGATTAGCTGTTGTTAACTCTAATTTGAGATGAAATGAATCCTGTTTTTTGTATGGATTAAGGTCATTAAAAGCAATGGCGAAGGATAATAGTTTTTCCGTTCGTAGTGTTAGATTTTTTGACCGAAATTTTTTTTTTTTTGTTTTAAGCATTGGTTTCGCCCTCCTCGCTTCAAAAATTGACATGTATTGCGGGTCTCGTAAATTTTCGCCCCTGGTTTCAAAACGTTTAAAGCTCCGTCACTGGTTAAAAGCTATCTTTTTAGCAGGTTCTTGGTGATTGTCAGTTTGTAACATGTAGATATTTGAATAATGATATAAAAATATAGTCATATACTTAAAAACTGTTACTCACTTACTCCAGTAAGTATGATCACAAAAAAAAAAAGTCACAAGTTTGTGAAAGAATGATATTTTTATTTTATATTATTATATTTTGAAAGGGATATATGCAGTCAACAATATTATGAATGATAGGCAGCATATATGATGTAAAAGTAGTACAGTATAAACCTTAAACGAGAATTTGATGAGGCATATAACAGGGCCGGCCTAATACATATATTTAGTGACGGAGCTTGAGCGCTCGGAAAGGGGGGCGAAAAATTAAAAGATCCAAAATACATGTTAATTTTTTTAAGCGAGGGTGTGAAACCTATATTTTTAACTAAAAATTAACCTTTTGGCCAAAAATTAACACTACGAATGAAAAAAGAGGGGTGGGACCCCGGCCCTATGGAAAGCTTCGTCACTGCATATATTTTAAAGCCATATCTTTAAGCCTCCTTTTAAATACGGTCTCATTTTTTAAATTTTTTTTCCATAGTCCAGCTTAGTACTCCAACCCAAGTGTTGTTCATTAAACTCACAAGCGTGTGAGCAGGTAGCTAGACGCGGGCGCCGGACACCATATCCTGAGGAATACTGGATTTGTGGCGGGTCATGCTGCGCTAAAGGCGGAGTCAGGCAAAGTTGCTAAACACGAGAAAGCTTGCTTGGAGAACCAACATGTGTTTACCCCCTTTGCTTTTGATACATTTGGGTTCCTGGCCTCGAAGGCTGTGAATTTTTTGAACCGAGTTCAGAGGTTTATGCATAGTAACATCATGACTCCTAGGACCCAAAACATTGTTTTTAGTAAAATTGGCTTTCAATTCAAAAGAGGGTTGCGGCGCACTAGTTTTGTGTTTTTACCTGTCTGTATATTGTAATCCTTCACTTTTGTTTATATTACAACTACCTAGCCGTTCCAATCAGACCAATAGCCACTCCACTCGCCAATCGAAGGGACGAAGGGTGTCACTCGTCAAGGCACTATGAAGACGAAGACGAGGCGACGTTTTGGACTTCTAAGAGACTCAGAGTAAGCTAATAAGCCACAAGGTCGAGGATACAGGGCTGATTCTCCTCATATTCACAAAGGTCGAACACAACCTCTCACTCTCTCGGATTCTCCTCATTTTCTCACTCTCATTCATTCCGCTTTGAGCCACCAAAAACCTTGAGCCGACCCTGAGCATTAGTAAACAACATAGATGCATGCTATACCAAGACAAAGGAAAAAAATACACACATGCTATGTTTGCCTCGTGATAAAAGAACATATGATACAAAACATTAAAACCGTGTAAGAAAATTAACATTGGCAGTGCTAAGGGCATGTTCAGGATTGCTTATTAAGCTTTAAAAAGACTTTTTTTGTTAAAATGTTTACTAACTTATGACCTTTTGAAATAAAGTTTTTTAAAATTTGTTTGAATTAACTTTTGTGTATGAAAAAGTTAAAATGCCACAGAAAGTATCATCTTGAAAATGACTTTTTAACAATACTCAAAAAGTTTAAAACCAAAAGTGATTTTTTAAACTATCATACATCTTTTTAACTTGATTATTTTTTCATCAAGTCAATAATTTAAAATGTTGATTTCAAATGCAATCTCAAACATCCACTAATCACATTTGCAAAAATACAATCCAACATAAAGAGTTAATAGCACTGAAGATTACTTGCTTCAGTTAAGCTCACATCATATGGATTGCAAGCAAATTTCATGTAATATTTCATCAAGAACTATTGAACATCTTCAAGCAATAGTTCAAGCTCTCTTTTGATTAATGGCAATTGTTGTAGAAAATCGCTAGTCGCTAGTCGGTCGGTGGGGGGTGGGGACTAGGGATTAATTATGATTATTCGGGATTAATCGGCCAACTAATCGGATAGTCGGGCCTAGTCGGCCTTAGGAGACTAACAATTAATCGGCCTAGTCGGGGATTTTTACAACCTTGCTAAATGGTGTTCCAAACAATTGTGGCGCACATCATGTATAGGTTAGACCTAAATGTAGGTTAGACCTAAACATGAGTCGTTTAGCTAAATGTGTTTGCGGTTCAACTCAAACTTATTTCTACTAACCAAAACATGTGAATTTTGCGTCGAATCTATGTCATGTTACAAATTCACATCGAAAAATCACTAACCATATGAAACAAATAACGACACTTAGAAACAATAATGCAGGTGGAGAGGGTTTCCAATGAAAACCTTCATTTTTTAGAAACTTAGAAACTAATCACAATTGTTATCAATTAATTTCGTTTTTTCGTTTTTTGTTTTACATTTTTATTTTATTATAAGGTTTATATAGTTAACAAAAAGAAAAAAAAAAAAAATATATGTAATTCATATTATTACATATATGTAATTCATTGATTACATGTACGTAACTCCTTGATTACATGCATGTAACTTTATAGGTTACATATACGTAACTTCGTGATCTACATATTTTAATTAAAAAAAATTTTGTTTATAAC
>SZYD01001824.1:0-61125 GCA_009363875.1 Mikania micrantha | reverse complement strand
TAAAATTGTTGTTAAGTTACTTGAACCAACCTAACCATGTTATTATCGTAAGTGTTAGGTGATATTGTATTTTATTACCTCAAGGTTAATATTAATGACAACATGATCGGCTAACACCTCATATTACTCTCATTAGCATTATCTTATTCAATTTGTTCCCATATTATTGTAACTGAGTTTTAAACTACTGGGACCACCTAAGGATTAATATAATCCCCTCCATATTACTATCTACAGCAACTGATGCATCAACTTTAGCAAAGTCGACATCCAGCAAAAGACTTCATTTGTGATCCTTGTAGATGGTATTTACTCTTGTTTAAGTTTTCTAACCCATTTCTTCAAGCTATTTTGTTTCAATTCACATGGTAACATCAGCAAAGTAATAGAGACATTCAGATGGAAGGCATTTACACTACAATGTCATTCTAGTTCGATGGTTCTACTCTTTTTTTTTTATTTTTTTTTCCTATTGATCCTACCCATTCTAAAGGTCATAAGGATTTGAGAATTTTGAGTTGCTAATATCGACCAAATGTGGGTCTAACCTCTAAGTTCGATTAACACCCTGGGAATACAAAGAGGGAGGCCGTTACCACCGGCTAAGGCGTGCAACCCATCACCGGCGCCACCACCTTTACCCCTGTTCCCGAGCTCCTAATATGGGTTTGATATTGCTGATATTTACAGCTCAAGACACTGAAATTAAGCAGGTTACATCTATGCAGCATGGGTAGTGTCGAGGATCGCCATATCAACAAAACTTGAGATGTGCTGATAAAATGTTCGACCAGCACATTGTTCACGATACAGAGGTGGTCGAGACTAGTATTATCAACTCCCATTCAATTTTAACATCCTAAACTTCAACCAACATGCTATTCAAGTCCTGAACTCGTTTTGTGCTGAACTTAAGTGTTTTGAATGGATAAAAACATGTTACAAGTTCATACCTCAAGGATGATGAAAACCCTCTTCCAGCAGCAACTTCTCTCTAAGATATCGACCGATTTAGCTCCAAATAGCTCCGATCCCTTGTACTTTCAGCTTCCTCTCGTCGACACGGTCGTTTCGATATATTATACGCACGATTTGGTTAAGAAATGAGAGAGATACGAAGGTTTTTGTGTGGGATTCTAGTGAAAAACGAGCAAAACGGAATTTAGAGTGAGAGAGGGATATGGCTGAATTCAAATGGAGAAGATGAAGATAATAAATGGGTTTTTATACCCCGAGTGGTTTCCCGCGTGTTTGGTCTCGCTCGGTGTCGTTTCCCGTATTTTTTTTACTCGCGTTTTATTACTGTTGCATAATTAAACATTTTAGATTTAAATTTAGATTTCTCTTATTATTTTTGATGAGTTTCAAAATTGTAAAACGTAAAATATTATATTTTACTTATTTTTTAATGTTTCGTTCGGGATCAGACTGTTAAACCTCGTTATTTAACGTTAATTTCGCGTAGTTTAACAAAAATAGTTTAACTTAAAACTTTTTAAGTGGGATTTACTAATAAATATTATTTTTATTATTTTAACGTTCGTAATCGTTTATATTTGTTGTTTCATCAGAAGACGTAACTTACGCGCGTTTTCGTACAGAGCGCTAACTGTACGAATACGATCGTACTTTTCACTTTCTGATTTGGTTTTCTACTTTTCAGTCATCATTTCAGAACGTTAAACTTTCAGATTTATTAGTACAGATCGTCACCTATACGAATAATTCGTCGGTTTAGTATTCTGCAACGACATCTGTTATGATTTTGTTCTGTTTACCTCGCATACGTTTATACATAATAGCATTAAATCAAGCATCTGTGTGTCAGTTCTGTGTTGTCTGATATGTTTCTGATTATTAAACCCTAAGGTTTAATCAGATTTAAGACAATCGTATAATAGTTTCATGTTAATCATATGCATCAATAGTCTAAACATAGTTTCACGTAATGTGTACCTGTTTTACTGTACGATTTACTGTTGCGATCACTGTTCCGGCACGCGTCCGGCACTGATGTTACATGTGTGGTGGGCTGACGGCTTCATTGTGATACATATGCCCTATATATAAGCATGCTTGACTGAGTGTAATGTTATCTGTATGTGGAACTATGGAGAGAACATTGCTGGGGGATAATACAATGCAAACTACAATAAGACTTGTGAATGACAATAAGACTTGCGAATAACATTTTCAAATGTTTCTAAACACTAAACTTATGAACTCACCAACCTAGTGTTGACTTGTTTTAATTGCATGTTTTCTCAGGTGACGAACATTTTAATCACCAGATTTCAGGAATTAAGCAAGTTGGCCCCAGCAGTGGACCTAGCTTTCGTTTGGTTGTGCATATTTTGATGACATATATGTGAATAACTTTTGTAAATCTTGTGCAGATACAAGATAGCAACTTTATGATTCTTTTGGGTAGATTTACATCGTTAAATTATGAAAATTACTTATGTAATTTAACTTTGTAATTCTATAACAATGTCATTAGCATTTCTCATTATATATCATGTGCCATGTAAACGATCTTATCATTTCGATTATCAAACGATATCGCGCCCCTATACCATTCCGCCCGATGGGAAAGTCAATCAAGCCCGCCGGCTCGGGGTGTGACAAGTGTGACGGAGAGTGGATCGAAAGGTTCATCAGATGACGGTGACCGGAAAACAGCTCCGATCATGCAAACAAATTTCCAATAAGAAATCGTTTTCACGATTTAATTTTTTTAAACTTGTTTTGCCATTGCACAGTTCGGTTTATTGGGAGTTAAGTTTTTTACGGGGTTTATTGATTTTCATCACAAGATTAGTTTTCTTGTAAATATTGATGCTTTGGTTAGCGATATTAGCAAAGAAATGATAAATTCATTGATTAATTGATGTGAGCGGTCTTTACCCTAAAAAATAAGATAATTAAAGTTGTCTAACCAAAGCTAAAGACATTATAACTAATCCTAGACTTAGACTCGACCTAAACACCTATTTAAAATCGAAAATCCTAAACTAGACTGCTACGCAGGCAAATGTACCTATCGGTGACAGTATAGCTTGTGGAAGACCGGATATCGAACCCTAAGGACACTAGTTTAACAAAATTAACCTAGACTATGAACAAATAAAATAAAAGAGGGGGATTTGGTGAAACTTCTAAAAACCTATTGAGACTTTAACGAATTAACAAACTATAACTAAAGACTAACTACTGAATAAAACTGACTGAAGTAAAACTAGAACAATGAAATGGATACTAACTCTAAACAGGAAAACTGGTACACCTAGGTTGAGAATCAAAAGTGTGATACGTGATGAATTTTACTGACTCGTGAACGATGAAGACTAGGATCTTAATAAACAAACTTAGAAAAACCTAATGGATCCCAAATCAGATACCGGGTAATACAAATGGGAATCATAAGAATGTAATGTATGCACTAGTCTACTGGGTCACCTTTCGGATTTTCCTGATATGCAATTGCACTCTAACGGGCGGATCACCTCCCGAATTTCTCCACCCGCATGTATCCTAAGACATGAGAGAGTTGTAAAGTTGGCTACTTTGACACGATTGACACAATCACTAAGGAAGTCCAAGACAACGTCATCCCGGGTCGTTTAACTCAAATACCCAAAGTGAAATAGATCAACCGTCTAACCTATCACCTCCCGGATTTCTAGGCTAGGTCACACACAAGTATAAAAATCCTCAATGATGTCAATCCCATGGAAAGTGATCATCAATCCATAAACAAACCTAAAACACAAAGTAGTAGGCCTAACATGCAATCTATTGATGGAAAGACATTCCTAGACTCATGTGGATCTAACATTCATCAACAACCATTGTTCAAACATGCAAGATTCATCAAAGATCAATAATACAACTGATTGCCAAGCATATTATCATCCATAATCACAAATCAAGTCCAAATCACCATAAAGATCACAACTTTATCATCTCAAACCTAGGCATAACCATAATCTAGCTAACAATAGTCATAACAATTGCAAAACAAAACTGATATATGTCTAAGGACATCATAATCTACTTAATACAAGATCAAAATAAGGAAATAAGAATAATACTCAATATCCTTCTTGTTTCTTCTCTTCAAATCTTCATTCCAGGCCCCAAACGTCCAGGGTTTAGCTCCAGCAGCTCTAGGGGTCGGAATTAGTGTTCTTGGTGCAAGAGAAGTCTCCAAAATCGGCTGCCATCGCGTCCAATTTATAGAGAGCAAGAAATTAGGGTTTTGGGATGATAATGGTGTGGGGCGCACCTCCTAACGGGGGTGTGTGAAGCTAGGCGGTGTGCGCGGGACAATTTAGTCGGGCGGCTGAGTTGACAGGCGCATCGCCTGCGGCCATTCATCCTAACCGGGCGGTGCGTGCGGAATAATAGGAATCAAAGAATGTTCCCAGGTGCACCGCCTGGGGTGGATGTCACACCCCCGCCGAGGGGCGTGACGTGTCGGACCATTCTTAGCCAATCATATACAGCGGAAGACTTACTTGACCGCGAAATGCGAATAAATTTGAACTTTCTGAAACATTGTAATATCTTAGCACGTAGGTGTGGTTTCAAATTCCAGTCTTCTATATTTAGTTAGCATATGTCGAGTTAAATGCCAAAATGGTCCATGTGTTTATATCGAAAATGCCATTTTAGTCCCTAAATAAAATTTGTTGCCATTTTAATCCTTGTTTTTTAATTTAGTTGCTGAATCAAAACGGTGATGAATTAGCCCAAACTCAAAAAAGAACATGGTGTTCTAATTTTGTTACAATGATGTTCAAAAAAAAATTCAAGATTCGGCTTCGTTTTGGCAAAGTTAATGGGTTATCGCCGTAAGAGTGTGTTATTATTTGAGCACAATCCTATATATATATATATATATATATATATATATATATATATATATATATTTCTAAATACAATAACACTATTTGACCAATAGATTTCATTGTTATTTGTATAATTTAACTAGATTTATATTTCATAAAAATCTCACACACTTTACATGCTTAAGTTAAACAAACCTTTTTATTCTTTTATCATTATTTTTTGAGTAAACTTCTCTTTTGCTCCCTGTGGTTTGACAAAAGTAACCATTTTCATCCAAATTTTGAAATTTTGCAATTTTCCTCCATTAGTTTCAGAAAATTAACCATTTTCATCCAAAGTCCATTTAAACTTTGGATGAAAATGGTTACTTTTGTCAAACCACAGGGACTAAAATGGTTAATTTTCTGAAACTAATGGAGGAAAATTGCAAAATTTCAAAATTTGGATGAAAATGGTTACTTTTGTCAAACCACAGGAAACAAAAGAGAAGTTTACTCTTATTTTTTTTCTTTCTTCTTTCCACACAATTATCACTCATATAAAATAGGAGTGATGATTGTGTCTTCTCATAAAAATATAAGAAATGAAGATGTGATATCTGATGTGATGCTAAAGATAATTGTAACTCATAAAGAAATATCTTTAAACATAACAATGAAATCAAACTCTCGAAACAAAGCTGCAAAATTCGCTAGTATCTACTACTATTAATAGATGTGTACTCAGTTCGATTAACTAGTTAAAAACCTGTGTTTTGGCTTAAGTTTTCAAAACAACGGTTGATTGGAAACCATTTTCTATGTTCTAGGGGTGAAACCGTTTCAGAATCTATTAGAGTAAAACTAGTTTTTTCGACTAGTTAGAAACCGGTAATTGTTTCTTGACCAATTAACAGATCGGGTTTTTAAAAGATGACTGCCGTTTAGCAACTTTTTTTGAACCATTTTGCTCCTATAAGATATTATAAATAGTAGTGAGAGTATTGATTTGATTATACCACTTTTCTAATCTCTCTAGTATTTGAATAATGCTCAAAGAAACACACGAATTACTCTATAATGACTTATTATGACAAGCTCGATAAGTACGGGACCAAAGTTTCGTTGGCCTCTTCAACAAACCAATCGTCGTGAGGATCAAACCTACCATGAGGACCAAAGTCATTTTCCAACATTTCGACTTATGTGAAATGTTGTAAGGTGCCGAAAAGCCTCGATGCAAAGTAGGGGTGTTCATCGGTTTGGTTAACGGTTTGTTCGGTTCGGTTTTGAAATTTTTTTAACCCTAACCGAAAACCGAACCGAACTGAATTCAGGATATGATTATCCAAACCAAATTCAATTCGGTTCGGTTTCGGTTAAAAACCGAACAAACCGAATTCAATCGAAAAACCTTTTTTTCCAAAATTTCCGTATACCTGCGTTCCAAAAATTCAATCAAACTAACATAAATGGACCAAGATCAAAAATTAAAGCTAACAAACACAATCAAACAATAAACACAAGATCATAATTTTGTTGAATCATAACCCATATGGTCGATTAAAAGTATAGGGGTAACCAACTAACCGGAGATGTCGCCGCTGAAGTGAGTTCGAGAGGAAGAGCCGCAAAGCTATGGAAGTGAGACCGAGGGAGAGGTCATGAAGTGAGGCTGCAACTGCAGAAGACGGTGCGATCGATTGTACCGCGAATAGGAGATGTCACCGTGATTCCGCCGTGAATAGGAGGGCTGCCGCCGGGAATAGGGCGATGTCGCCGTGATTCCGTGAAGAGAAGAAGATTTTCGCCGTGGATGGAGTCTGGAACGATGAGCGTGAACGGGGAATTGGGGGTTTTGGGATCTAGGGTTTTTTTAAAGGGTTATAATGTGTGTATATATATATTTGTTTATTTATGTAGTTACAAATTCGGTTTAATCGGTTAACTGAGCAAACCGAACAAACCGAATTCAAAAAATATATATAACCGAAAAGTTATTTGACAAAACATTTGCCAAAAGTAAAACTAATCCCATTAGTAATGAACCACAAATGTCAATCGTTTGAAATTTCAACTCCTATATGATTCATGACATTGATACAAATTTAGTTATTTAAGAAAATTTGCTTTTCAAATTGGAAGTGATTGTTTAAAAAGATGGAACCAAACTAAAAAAAGGATTGATTTTGGTTTTTCAAAATTTAAAAATAAGCGTTAACTTAGTTAACAACCCATGTCTGATTGACTCTAAACATTGTTTGCAATGATAGTACTTTTGCGTAACCACACATTAAGTTGTTCCCAATACGTGACAAATAATTGAAACATACAATTGTGTTTGAAATATTTGGAAATTCACATAATGATGAAGCTTGCTTTATATGTTAAATGATATTATTTAAATATATATCTTGCAAGACAAAAAATGTCAATAACTTTTAATAACACCTTTAATAATGCTAACTTGATTATTAAATAAAAAATTAAATACCAACCTATATATTTTTTAGCGGCAACAGTTGATTGACTGACACGTCTTTGAAGGTAAACTCGCACGTGAGCCACATTACCTATATCTCATCAATTCAGGGGGAAACAAGGGATACCACTAGATTAGAAGCTCTTTAGTAAATACCAACCTATATGCAACAATTTTTTTATACTAACGCTCAGTTCCCGAGTTTGTTAAATGAGAGAATGTAAAGGAAAAGAAATGAAAGGCAATGAGAGGAAAAAAGAGAAGAGAAGAAAATTATTTCCTTCCAAATCGGAAGGAAAGGAAAACTAAGAAATTTTGCCTAGTTTTCCTTCCACTTCCTTTCATTTCTCTCCTTAAATGAAACTCGGCAACACGACATTTATTATTTTCCTTTCTTTTCCCTTGTTAAAGGAAACTCAAGAACACAAAACGTTTATCCTTTCCTTCTATTTCCTTTCATTTCTATTTTTAAATGAACTCGGGAACAGAGCCTAAGGGGGCGTTTGGTATCGTCTGAATCGTTAAGTGCTGAATAGTTAAGAGGTTCTCAAACATTAAGTGTTGAACCAGTTAAAATTGTTTGTTTTAGTGTCCTAATGAAATATAAAGTACACCCTTTTATTTAAAAAACCCTAAAAAATCAGAACAACCCCCCCGGTCGATTGATCTCCGCTTCCCGTCGTCGCCTCCGCCTCCTGTCGTCAACCTCACCACCTTTATCGCCATCGCCATTGACCTCCGTCACAGTCACAGTTGACCTCGATGTGAAACGGCACCTCCTTCAACCATCGCCATCGATCTCCACGTCGATGGGATCTACTGCCCCATGAGCCATGGGATATGGGAGGCAGTGACCGGCATGGGAGAGGGCAAAGGTGACTACCGGAGAAGTTGACGACTGTGGGATATAGGAGGCAGTGACCGGCGTGTCTTTGATTGGCGTGAGGAGCTAGGGAGTGGGGAGGCGACGAGAAAGAATATCAGATTCTCATTCAGAATTAGTTAAGATCTGAATGATTTAGAGGCTGATTTAGATTTTTTTCGTTCAGACATCCGAATCAAACAGTATGAATCTGAATGGTTCATATACATACCCATTCAGATGCTACCAAACAGACCCTCAATGTGTTGAATAAATCATTAACTTGATTGTGCTAGACGCCTCATGATTTCTCAAATGGATCAATAGTAAGAAAATTTTTAACAAATATTAAAAGATGTTTTTTTAGGTATTTGAAGAAAATTGATGGATTATCAAAAATTGTGCGCGCATATATGAATTCCATAATTTTAGGTCTGAAATAAGACATATCTACTAGGTGAAATTTAACTTGACGGATGTTTGCCTTCTTGATACGACAAAGATAAACTTTGTAAGTTTTTCTTAATAGCTTTGTCGAACAGATTCGTACTACCAAAAAAACAAGCATAATGCAAACTTTTTTTGTCATAAAAGATGGCAAATATTACATTAACTGAAGTTGCATTATCCTAGTGTAACATTTTTTCTTACATAATGCAACTTTTTTAAAGTGTTGTATTTAGAATATAAGTTGCATTATGTAACAAAAATGTTGCATTAGATCGAATACAACTTTAGTCAATGCAGTCTTTTTATAATATAAAGATTGTATTAAGATGATTTTATTTTCCATCTTGTGTTAGGACGTTTTTGAAAGATTAACTAAATCACTTCAATTCTCAGAGACCCAACAACTATTCTATTGAAGGTTTTTAATTTCTCAAGTAGTTAGATAAAAATTGGAAGATAATGCTTATACAACAATGTTACTTTCAATGAAGATTAAACTTTTAAAATATAATTTTTATAATTCTATAACATTGAAAAATAAATAAATAAAATAAAATAAAAGAATTTAATTGAGTTTCAGATAATCTTTATTATTGAGTAAAAAAAACCTGGTTATACCCTCATAACCTGATTAACCGGTTGTTAGGATTTCCACAAACACGGTTATAAACAAGGCCGATTATATTGAAAATCGGTTTAGTATTGGTTGATCAATCACCATTTCAGTCATTGTGAAACCGATTACCCATTGTTAACTGTTTTGTGCACCTGTATCTATTAGCGAGTAAAAGAAGTTACATATTGTCTACCTATCACTAAACCATTTGTGTCCTTACCCGACGGAATTTACACACCCTGTCCCGACGATTTTTCGTTGCTATAGGTCAAATTGACCTGTCCCGACAATTTTTCGTTGCTATAGGTCAAATTGACCTGTCCCCACGACATTTCGTTGGCATAGGGTTCATCGGCATAGATTCGTACCAATAGGCAAAAAAGTCGTCGGCATAGGGTTCGTCGGTACAAACTTCACCTGTGCCGACGACATATAGTCGGTATAAGCTTAAAATGAAAATTTCAGAACTTGACTTATCCCGACAACACCTAGTCGGGACAGACCAAATTTTTTTTTCAGAATAAGGCCTATGCCGACGACTTTTAGTCGGGATAGACCATAAAAAATTTTCAGAAAAAGACCTGTGCCAACGACTTTTAGTCAGGACAGGCCTAAAAAATTCAGAAAAGGCCTGTGCCAACGACATGTCGTCGGGAAAGATCAAATTTAATTTTAGCAGCTTCTTCCTGTATTTTTTTATTTTCCCAGGTGTACCAATTCTCAATAACCTAAAAACTGCCTGGTATTTCACATTAAAAATAGCATAACTTACATAATATCATCCAAATACAAAGCATCCAAACACAAAGTTTCTAAATCCAAAGTTTAGCAAACACAATTACAACATCTAAGTTTTAACAAAATGCATCTAAATTGTTCAAATTAAACACAATATTCAAACTAAATGCAACTACGGATCATGACGATGTTGTCGCTCCAAAAGCGACGCATTTCTTCCATCTGACGACTCATTTCCTCCATGGCATGATCCTTCTCTCTATCACGTTCTTATTGTCGTAATTGTTGTTGAAGTTGTTCTACATGTTCATCCATTTGATTTTGCCATTCACCTTGATGAGGAGGGTAGGAACTAGACACGTCTGGTGTGGGATGCCTGACAACGCGGCCAACACCTCTTATGTGTCCACGTCTTTGTCCTAAAGCATGCTCCATACACTCAATTTGATTAACCGATTCTGAATCACCGGATTCTTGGGTACATCTTTTAAGCTCCTCTTGCATAATATCCTAAGTTAAACAATACCAAAAATATACAATCAAGTTAATAAAATTCTATATGTTACAAAATGAATAACCAAGATATTTGCAATGTTCAACCAACCTATATTAAACACAACAATTTATAATAATTCTAGGAACATTAAACCATATAACTAAAGGTCTTAAGACTTTTATAGACTAACAACATGCTAAACCATACAACTAAAGGTCTTAAGACTTTTAAAGACTAACAACATGCTAAAACATACAACTAAAGGTTTTAAGACTTTTATAGACTAACAACATGTTAAACCATACAACTAAAGGTTTTAAGATTTATCTAGACTAATAATATACAATCAAGTTTACTAAAATTCAATATGTTACAAAATGAATAACCAATATATTTGCAATTTTCAACAAACCTATATTAAACACAACAAGTTATAATAATTCTAGGAACATTAAACCATATAATCAAAGGTCTTAAGACTTTTAAAGACTAACAACATACTAAAGCATACAACTAAAGGTCTTAAGACTTTTATACACTAACAAGATGCTAAACCATACAACTAAAGGTTTTAAGACTTTTATAGACTAACAACAAGCTAAACCATACGACTAAAAGTTTTTAAATTTATCTAGACTAACAATATACAATCAAGTTTACTAAAATTCAATATGTTACAAAATGAATAACCAATATATTTGCAATTTTCAACAAACCTATATTAAACACAACAAGTTATAATAATTCTAGGATCATTAAACCATATAACTAAAGGTCTTAAGACTTTTAAATACTAACAACATACTAAAGCATACAACTAAAGGTTTTAAGACTTTTATAGACTAACAACATGCTAAACCATACAACTAAATGATTTTACTTACATAGTCCGATTCAGCAATCTTGTTACCCATCCTTCCCCGGCCTTGTAATGGGTCTCTTTAAACACGTCAATGCCACCAGTCCCCTATGAACAAAAAAAATATGATTATTTATCTTTTAATATAATAGTTAATACATGTATTTGTAATCCTAAAATTATATCTCTTACTTTCATATGGCGTCTCTGTGCATATGATTTACTTCCATGAAAGCTTGTATAGTGTTGTTTGGATCTATTTAATTTATTCTTCTCCGATCGTTTTCTAAAACCTGGATTTAAGAACAATTGATTAATGAGTTGTTCCCATGCCTGCTGGTCCAATTTATCTGGGGTTTTGTTCTTGCCTTCTCAACATCCTCGTAACCTCCAACATAATCAAATTGTTTTTTAAATTCTTGCTTCTGGTCTTTATAAGCTCTTTGACACTCGGCATGTATTTCGAGTCTTATGCCCTCCCATTGATCTGTGTTTCTCAAACTATCAAGATCAAAATATTCCTACAAACAAATAATTATTGTAAAACATCTAATCGTAATGAAATCAAATACAAATAAAACATTACATTATATACTTACAAAAAGCGTAGGGAATATAGCTTTTTTAAACTGATCTAGCACATTTTGCCAACTAGTATAATGAAATGGAGCGACCTTTCCAACCTCGTTGGAGATCGATCTTATATAATCTGAGCAGTTTTCTCCTACAAACTTGTATTGTCCACCTTCATCTTCAACCTCAATGGGTAATGGCTTACAATGGTTCTTTTCAAATTTTTTTATGAGTTTGATGTTTTTTCCTTTTGAACGTCTTTTCGGTTGCGCTACATTGCCACATGACACTGAAAAGTTACCAATTAAAAATATATTTAATATAAGGATATACATATTTAACACGAAAAACTAACTTACAAGACTCACAACCCGTAGGAAGCCTCTTGGGTACCACCGTCTCCACCATGTCCTCTAGCAATATATGTTGTCATTCCTTCAATAATAATAAATTAATGTCTAGATATGATAAGAATACATAATAACATTTAACAATTTTAATAAAAACAAATAATAAAACATACAATTATCATAATCATCACTTGAACACCCATCTAACTTCAAAAACCTGAAAAACATAAAGAACATAAGTGAAAATTAGCATAATAGAGATCAAAACTTCAAACCAAACAACAATCTAAGCTCAAAATCATGTTTGAAATGGAAATTACCTTTGAAAACCGTCAAAAACTTGAAAGATAGGAGCAAAACGCGACAGGCAGCAAAGATAGGATCAAAACTTGAAAGATAAACCCAGCTCTGCAGAACTGAAGGTTTATTTTTTCGCGATTGAGGCTGTCCCGACGACTTCTCGTCGGTATAGGGTCATCGGGTAAAAAAATATTACGCGGGTACCTATGCCGACGACTTCTCGGCGGCAAAAGCAACATTCATTGAAAAAACCAGGGATCCCACGCGTGAAAATGACAAAAAAAAGGAGGAAAATCAATTTTGAGCTATACGTACCGACGACTTATAGTCGGTATAGGTCATCAAAATGAGCGCCAAAAATTCCCACTTATTACCATATTCTATACCGACGTTATGTCGTCGGGGATAGATCAAAAAAGAAAAAATGTGTGGTAGCCTGTACCGACCATATGTCGTCCGCACAGATCGATCTATGGCAACGACATTAATCGTCGGGTTAGGTTAGGTCGGGGCAGGTTCAATTTCTTGTAGTGTATATTCATCTAAAGGTAAAATAATAAATAAATAAATAAACATAAATAATTCCTAACATGTAAAAGAATCTGTACACTTTGAAAACCCATGTAATCATTTTTTTTTTCAAGACATTTCATGCTGGCACGTTGATAAGAAATAAGAAGGTGCGCTACACGAACAAGTCCTAATTATAACTATATATATAGACAAAGCATTTGTTATTAATATCCCAACCATCTATTGCATTTTATAAATAATAACCATGAAGATTGGTGCAATTTTGTGTCTTACGTTCCTCTCACTGGTGTCGATCTTTAGCGTGTCGGTTTCCGCTTTTAACGATCCTTCGTTTTCGCATTCTCTTAAAGTACCGAGCCTACCAAATATCGCATCCTTTGAGGATGATCTGTCGTACTCTTTATACCATAAAAGTTGCCCTAACGTAGAAGGCATCATCTACAAGAAAGTCCAGGAATGGGTTAAAAAGGACCCAACCCTTGCTCCTAGTCTCATGAGACTACATTTTCACGATTGTGCCGTTAGGGTAATTTTGTTATTTATGATCACTAAGGGATGTTTACGGTCCTGTTCCGGGTAGTTTTAGTGAAAACTTTAAGCCATACCACAAACCTTATAGTTCATAGTATAACAATATATATATGGTAAATGTGTAATTATTAATCCATTTTATAAAGCTACTTCGTAGTTTCAAGTCGTAAACCAAACCATATATAAATTTAAAACTGGTCCAACTGGCCGCGCGACTTGTTTTGTTTTTTAAGGGTTTTATTTATTCCAAGTATTTTTTGAACTCCATGTAGTTTCATTAGTTTTTACATAAAACACAAGTATATATTTGCTTTAACTTTATTTCATTTTGTAGGGTTGTGATGCTTCCATACTTTTAGACCATAGTGGAAGTGAAAGGTCAGCAAATGTAAGCAAGTCACTAAGAGGGTTCGAAGTGATCAATGATATTAAGGCTGAACTTGAGAAAAAATGCCCTAAAACCGTCTCGTGTGCGGACATCTTGACCACAGCAGCTAGAGATGCAACTGTTCTAGCTGGTGGACCATTTTGGACCATACCTTTTGGAAGGAAAGATGGTCGTGTTTCGCTAGCAAAGGAAACCACAACAATCCCTATGGGTCGTGAAAGTATCACCAAACTTATCGAGTTTTTTCAATCCAAGGGATTGAATGTTCTTGACTTGGTTGTTCTCTCAGGTATTAATATGGTTTTGTAAAAAAATGTGTTATTGTCACGTACTCACGTCACCATTATTTTAATCTCACCAATGATTTTGTTGCCGGAGTGTACCGGGCGGTCCAACCGGTTTAACCGAGATCCTGCAGGTTTCTGTAGCGGTTCATAATGGAAGACAAAACCGACTTTCAAAAAACTAGTCGGTTTTTAAACAACCAGTAACTGATTAGACAGCTAGTTCAACCGGATACTGTATATGGATTTATTTTAAAAACTTAAAAACGAGGTTTGTAAAAAACTTATCAAACGAAGTAGTTGGTTTAACTTACCTATTAGATATTAATTTATGAACTAAATTAAATTGTAATATCTTTATATTTTTCAAATTTTATATTATTTCTTTTGTTATCCAGCTCTTAAATCCGGTCCGACCGATCTGACTAATGAACCGGTAAGACAGTCGGTTTAATGTCCGGTCATGTTTTAAAAACATTGAATCTCACACAATGATAAACGACCGTATAAAGATGCATTGAATGGTTGTTTGACTTTTTCAAACTTCTCAAATACCCTTTGATGTTTTTTTTTTCAAATGATTGTTTGACTTTTTCAGAGTTTGAAAAGGTTAAATAATTAAAAAGTCAAATGACCATTTGACTTTCATGGTGTTTTTGTTTGTAGGTGCACATACGATTGGAAGGAGTTCATGCGAGTCAGTGCAACATCGGCTATATGACTACAAAGGAACAAAGAAGCCCGACCCATCAATCAACCATGCATACTTGAACTACTTGAGAAGAAAATGTCGATGGGCGTCTGAAAATGTGTATCTTGATGCCACGACCCCAAGAACGTTTGACGTACAATACTATCATAATCTTAAGAATAAGATGGGGTTGTTGTCGACCGATCAATTGCTCTACTCCGATTCAAGGACTAAACCGATTGCGGATGCTTTGTCTTTCGAATCTTCGCTCTTCTCGAATCAATTTAGTGTCTCCATGGTCAAGCTTGCTAACATTCTTGATGTCAACTCTCAAGATAAAGGTGAAATCCGCTTGAATTGCAATCGTGTTAACTACTGACATGAAATTGCTTGTTGGATGCAAAAATATGAGATGACATGTGAACTTTTGTTTGTTTTTCATTTTTGAAGGTGCTAAAGTTAAATGAATTTGGCCTATATGTAATTTCTAATTGTAAAATGAAATATTGATGATTTGCTGGTAACTAAGTCTTTAATTTAACTAGGTGTTTTCTCTCTACACACTATGCGGACAACTGACAACTCCTGTGAATATTTTGTTTTTAATAAAAATAGTGATTTACTAACTGCGTATTGCGGCAACAAACAACACAACCTTGAACATAGTGCAGTTAAAAAAAGCTACGACAACTATTTTTTTCGTAACAAATCACTAAAGTGTACTTCGTCGTAAAAGCGAGCATCACTTTACCGTAAAACCTGAAGACATACACAATATTAAAATTGAGCGGAAAAAAAAACCCACAAAATTTATTAAAAAAAACACCATTTCCCTTCTTCATTTATAAATAATGTTATCATGTTAGAATTTTATTCACAAATCTATACTTGTCTCTTTAATGTCTTGATAATAAATAAGTAGGGTGTTCATGGTCCGGTTTCAAACTGTGAAACCACCCAAATCGGTCATCTGTTCGGTTTCGCGATCGGATTTTTCTCCAAATATTTGGTTGTTTGGTTTCAAAAGTTTGAAACCGTAGTAAAAAGTTTGGTTTATGGTTTTTATCAAAAACCTCAATCGTAAAAAAACGGACCGGACTGTATGTATGTACATGTGTGTGTGTATGTATTTATGTATTTGTGTGTGTCATGTATGTCTATATATATAGATTTAGTTTATGATTTATGTGTCATACAAAAATATAATTGGGTTTGGTGTAATTAACTCGTATTACATGTAAAATGGTTCGTTTAACTCTGTTTTTATTTTAAAGTGCTCAAAATTCCAAAACCAAAAAGCCCAAACCGTAAAACCAAATAAATCGGCCGTTGATTATGGTTCGGTTTCAATTTTTATTTTTAATAGTTCAGTTTTGGTATTCATTATTTAAAACCATTAGTAACGGTTAGGTTTAAGGTGAAACCTAAAAAAAACGTAAAAATAACCGGACACCCCTAATAATAAGTATGAATAACTAAAAGGTTCAAATGAAGTTATCTATAAATCTCCAAGATTAAGTCCACGATAGTTACCATCAAGTTAGTAGCACTGGTATAGACATGTGAACTTCCATCTTTTTAAGTCATTGCCATCACATAAGGACTGCACAAATAGCTAAGAAGTCAACGCCAAAAATAGTCTTGATGACAAAATGCATTACTATTGTTAATGGGTTTTGATGGGGTATTCATGAAAAACCATAGCACCTTAACTCACTATGAGCAGGGTCGGCCTAATGGGCCAATCAGCCAAATCTAGGACTTAGGGCCTCCAAAACATACATAGCCTTCTATTTTTTTATGTTTCTGGGCTTATTATACATAGATTTAATTTTTGGGCCTTAAATTCGGTGGGCTTGTTAAAAACCGAGTAGGATATAATAACGACCGAGAGAGATGCGTTTAAAATTCGGTGGCCTCGTTAAAATTCGGTGGGCCCAGTAATTAAAGAAAAGGAAGCTTCCTAAGTTGCCCTTCCCTTGTTGCCATTCCCGCTCGGCACTTCGACGTTCACTCTTCACAGCATATATTTCAGAAAAACTCAAAAGAAAAATATCGTTTCGCAATTTTAGGCAACGAGGAGTCTCAATTATCGGCCTCTGAGAGTCTGAGATCGTCTTTCGGTTTCAAGGATTCATGATAGAGAGGGAAAGGACTAATGAGGAGACGGAAGCTAGCCGCCTAGCTGTTCAGCAGTGGTGTTGCACCGCCGCACGCCACTCGCTGGCTGCCTGCTCGGCTGTCGCATCACCGCACCCCTCCCGCCAAGCAACAAGTCTACCACCTACGGTCTTTGATAGGTATAATATATATCAACTCTTGGCCTTTCAATTTATTTGATTTTGGTTGTTTGCTTTCAATCAGAATTTAGAACTAGTTGATTTTGGTTCATTTTGCTTTCAATTTGAATTTAGGACAGGTTGATTTTGGTTTAAGCAACTGATTTTGCTTGCTATTTTTTATTTTGGTTCATTTTGCTTTCAATCAGAACTCAGTTAGGGTTGATAACTGATTAATTCATTTTGCTTCTTATTTTGGTTTATGGAACTGATTTTGCTTGCTATTTTTTTTGTCGAAAGGGCCTCATGATTTTTTTGCTTTGGGTCTCAACAATGCATGAACCGGCCCTGACTACGAGTCAGACAAAACGAGGGTCACATATGGAGAAACCAACGCCATTTCAGAAAGAATGCTTATATAGTTTTTAACAAACATTGTTAAACAACTACTTAGCAACGCTAACGATTCTTTCCTTCGAAAACCGTCGGTTGACGTTGTTACCGACGACAATCTTGTTGGAATCGTTGTGTCGAGTAACATACAATAACACGCGAATTTGGTGACAAATCATGAGTCACATATAAACTAATGAAAACCACTTTTAAACATTTCCTTGGTTGAAATTATTGTCGACTAAATGGTAAAAGTTAGGAGTATTTAAATTCAATAACCCTATTTATAATAACTTTTGAAAGCAAGTAAACTAATTTGACTCAAACTTTAAATCCTAATTATACTCAATTAAAACTCAAAATAAAACTAATTAATAAACCAAACTTAATCAAGATTATCATCTTCATTCTCTTCCTAACCTTTTAAATATTTGATTGCAAGTAATAATCTTCTTTCAATCACCCCTCAATTTTTTATTTCTTGTTCATGAAAGTACTAATCACCAAAAACCAAATTACAATAATTTTTCATCCTTTGTTTCCTAGTTATTCGATCAGCAGATTAAAACAGTAGTCATACAACTTTTCCTTAACCATATTGGGTGCTTACCCTTAGTCTAAAGTGTAACACCCCATACATAGGGTTGGGTTCAACTAAATAGTCTTCTTATCCTAAAAAAACTAAGAAAGATTATTGACTATTAGATTATGATATCAAATTTAAGATGAAAAATTTTAAATTTTATAGGGAAAAGTTGTCAGAGGGTAATTTAGTCATAAACATTTTCCCCCCACATTTTTTAACATTTATAACTTTTATATACGATATTATTTTTTTTAAAAAAATATATCATAAAAACGAGCATTCTTTTATCTTTAAAATGAGTATAATTTTGTTATAAAAAATGAAATTTTTTCAGCTCATTGTGTTTAATTATCGTCATTGTGTCTTTTTATACAAGTTTGTGTATAATTATCTTTTTTGTGTTTTTCTTACAGGTAATTTTGTCTTTTTTACAGGTAATTGTGTCTTTTATAAAGATCATTGTGTTATTCATACTCGTCATTATGTCATTTTGCTTAACATTATCTATTCTGCAACATCATTGTTTCTTAAATTGTTTATGAAAAAACAAAATTGAGCATAAACACAAAATACAAAATGACATGTACAAAATACAAAATGACATGTACAAAATACACAATATCCTATACAAAAGATACAATGACTTGCACAAAAGTGTTATACTCATCATTATGTCTTTTTTACAAGTAATTGTGTCTTTATTTAAAAATAATTGTATTATTCATACTTATCATTGTGTCATCATTGTTTAACATTATGTATTATACAACATCATTGTGTCTTAAATTTTTAGGAAAACACAACTTTGAAAAGAAGCACAAAAGACACAATGAACATTTACAAAAGACACAATGACTTGTACAAAATTGTTCATACTTGTCTTTGTGTCTTTATTATAGGTAATTGTGTCTTTTTAAAGATTATTGTGTTATTCATACTCTTCATTGTGTCATCCTTGCATGAAATCATGTATTATGCGACATTATTGTGTCTTAAAATGTTCAGGAAAACACAACATTGACCAAAAACAAAAAAAAAACACAATGACATACAAAAGACACAATAAATTAAAAAAACAAAATTTTTTCTATATCAATACACTACTAATTTTGAAGATAAAAAAAATGTTCATTTTTATGGTGTATTTTGTTTCAAAAAATAATTTTGTATGTAAAAGTTACGAATGTTTAAAAAAAGTTGAGAACTTGATAAAAAGTCAACGAAAGTAATCATTACTAAAATATCCTCCAACAACTTGATTTAATCATAGCCATTGATTAATTATCTAAAAAAAGTTTCATTGCAACGGAAATTTAAAACATAATTATTAATTTAATTACAACCATACTGAAATGTTAATGAAATTGAATAAGTTTGAATAGGACATGTGTAACATCCCTAAAAGCAAAGAAAGTAAGAAGGGAGTGTGAAGAAAACTCACAAGTTTTGAATGCTTAGATAGTTCCAAGGTTCTTTAAATGAGAAGGCAAAACTATCTGCTCACCCTAAAATTTGAGTAACAAGTCTTAGCATCCTAGTAGTTCAAAGTTCAAAAATCCTAAATTTTGGCATCTAATGGAATCCCTAGTTTAAATGAATCTATGTTTGAATGGATACTTGGAATATTTTTTAAATAAATATTAATAAATATTCATGTATTATTGATTTATAAATAAAATAGAACATAAAATATTCTTTTAATTTATTTTATCAATATAGTTGTATGAATAAACTAGAATAATATTTTAGAATATTTATTAATATTCTTGTAATAAATAAAATAGAATATTGAATATTTATTTTATTTCTTATTTTGTAATTAAATATATAAGAATCTTTATAATTTATTTATTTATTTGCCTATAAAAGTTCATATGTTTGAATTATAAAATCATAAGATTTATGGATTAAAATTATTTGCAATAGGTCTTATAAGTTTCTTTTTTTTAAAATATTCTCAATCCAATGATAAGTAGCAAATGTTTGAAATGTGTTTTGGAAATATTTTATTATAATATTTAAATCATAAAAATTTTGGATATATATTTTATCTTTATTTATCAACAAAATTAACAAAAAAATCAAATATTTTTAAGATTTAAAACTTTTTATTAAATCATTTAATAAAATAAATAACTTTTTTAGTTCTATTTTAATTTAAACTAGGGATTTAGACGCTCACTGCTGCGGTAATCCTATGTTAAACAAAAAATAACATGATATTTACATAGTTAAAGTTTTACAAAAAAAAATCGAGTCATATCACTCTTTTGATATGGGTATTTGATTATGATGACGGTAACAACATCATGAATATCAAACCCACGCTAAAAAACTTGTCATAACCGATACGAGTCAGTCCTAAAAAAATAAATTGAATCATCTCAAGAGCAAGTATTATTTTTAATTAGTATCCATAAATTAGAATTGATAATATTTAATATATCTTTTTCGCGTGCTAACTATAGCGAAGCGGCATGAGATTATATCCACTAGATCAAAGGAAACTAGATAAATCAATAAATCACCTCCCTTTTAAGATTTGAACCCTTCATTGTTTAATTATTTAACTTAGGGATTGTTACTATTTTTTCCCTATAGCCGATGAATTCATTAAACAACATATCGAATTCGTAGTAAAACAATAAATTTAACCTATCTGAATAAGTTTTAATTATTAGTTCATTATTTATTAATAATTATTTTTATTATATAAAAATTATTATATAACTATTATATTATATTTATTATTAATAATAATTTATTATTATTTAATTAGTATCAATATTATATAATAATTATCCTTAATTAATTATTACCCTATATAACATTTGAGAAACTTAATCATTGCAGTGGCCCACTTTTTTTTTTTTTACTTTTTTTAGTTACTGTTTTAAAATTTTCTTTAAACTTAATCATTGCAGTGGCCCACTTTTTTTTTTTTTTTACTTTTTTTAGTTACCGTCTTAAAATTTTCTTTTAATTTTTAATATTTTTTTTACTTCTTTATTTTAATTTTTAATAATAATTTGTCCTTTCTTTTTCTTTTTTTAATTACCTTTTTCTATTAATTTTTTATGGTTTATCTCTAATTCACACAAGTATACGACAGTTATACTTTAATGTTTTACGTCGGAATGACAATTATTGTGACGTGCTTTTATATCTAACTGTTTTTATATATGTTTGATATATTGCATCTTGTCTACGTTATGATATTTAGAATCGTAGCGGAATTCCTACTACAACGCACGAGTTCTTTTCTTACTATGTTTGCAAGTTTTGTTATTAACATGTTTAATTTTGTTTCTTTCTTTTATATAAACTCAGTTATTTTACCAAAACTTTTGGTATGTATCTCTAATCTACACATGTTTATGACGACTACACTTTAGGGTTTACGTAACGGTAATAATTGATGTGGTTTTACATATGCGTTTTGATATACGTGGTTGTATTTACGTATTGATATTTGGAATTGTAACGGAATTTTCGCGGCAACGCTCGAAAAGACCAACTAGTTATCATTATTTCTCATCCGGCCGCTTTTTTTGACCTCATGCATATATTAATATATATGTTAAAAACCAACTGAAATGAATAGTAAAGTTTTGTTTTTTCGATTTTGATCATCAAAGCTTTTATATAATATAAAGTTTTGTTTTCTTTTATTTTGGCCACTAAAACTTTTAATGTTTTGTTTTTTTGATTTTTACCACTAAAACTTTTATATATTATAAGGTTTTGTTTTTCGATTTTACCCACTAAAACTTTTTAAAATTTTGTTTTTTCGATTTTTGCCACTAAAAGTAAAGTTTTGTTTTTTCGATTTTGGTCACTAAACTTTTATATATTATAAAGTTTTGTTTTTTTTTATTTTGGCCACAAAAACTTTTAAAGTTTTGTTTTTTGATTTTTGCCACTAAAACTTTAATATAATATAAAGTTTTCTTTTTTCGAATTTGGCCACTAAAACTTTTTAAAATTTTGTTTTTTCGATTTTGACCACTAAAACTTTTATATAATATAAAGTTTTATTTTTTCGATTTTGGCCACTAAAACTTAATAGTAAAGTTTTGTTCTTTCGATTTTGGTCACTAAAGCTTTTATATAATATAAAGTTTTGTTTTTTCGATTTTAGAAATAGTAAAGTTTTGTTTTTTCGATTTTAGCCACCAAAGCTTTTATATAATATAAAGTTTTGTTTTTTTGATTTTGGCCACTTAAACTTTTAATGTTCTCTTTTTTCGATTTTTACCACTGAAACTTTTATATATTATAAGGTTTTGTTTTTTCGATTTTGTCCACTAAAACTTTTTAAAGTTTTGTTTTTTTGATTTTGGCCACTAAAACTTATATAATACAAAGTTTTGTTTTTTCGATTTTAGCCACTAAAAGTAAAGTTTTGTTTTTTCGATTTTGGTCGCTAAAACTTTTATATAATATAAAGTTTTTTTTCGATTTTGGCCACAAAAACTTTTAAAGTTTTGTTTTTTCGATTTTTGCCACTAAAACTTAAATATAATATAAAATTTTTTTCGAATTTAGCCACTAAAACTTTTAAAACTTTTGTTTTTTCGATTTTGACCACTAAAACTTTTATATAATATAAAGTTTTGTTTTTTCGATTTTGGCCACTAAAACTTAATAGTAAAGTTTTGTTTTTTCGATTTTGGTCACTAAAACTTTTATATAATATAAAGTTTTGTTTTTTTGATTTTAGGAATAGCAAAGTAAAGTTTTTTTTTTCGATTTTGGCCACCAAAACTTTTATATAATATAAAGTTTTGTTTTTTTGATTTTGGCAACTAAAACTTTTAATGTTTTGTTTTTTCGATTTTTACCAGTAAAACTTTTATATATTATAAGGTTTTGTTTTTTCGATTTTGCCCACTAAAACTTTTATATAATATAAAGTTTTGTTTTTTCGATTTTGGCCACTAAAACTTTTATATAATATAAAGTTTTGTTTTTTTGATTTTGACCACTAAAAGTAAAGTTTTGTTTTTTCGATTTTGGTCACTAAAACTTTTATATAATATAAAGTTTTGTTTTTTTGATTTTAGCCACAAAAACTTTTAAAGTTTTGTTTTTTCGATTTTTGCCACTAAAATTTTAATATAATATACATTTTTTTTATCTAATTTGGCCACTAAAACTTTTTAAAGTTTTGTTTTTTCGATTTTGACCACTAAAACTTTTATATAATATAAAGTTTTGTTTTTTCGATTTTGGCCACTAAAAACTTAATAGTAAATATTTGTTTTTTCGATTTTGGTCACCAAAACTTTTATATAATATAAAGTTTTGTTTTATCGATTTTGGCCACTAAAACTTTTTAAAGTTTTTTTTTTATTTCGGCCACTAAAACTTTTATATAATATAATGTTTTGTTTTTTTGATTTTGGTCACTAAAACTTTTACATAATATAAAGTTTTGTTTATTTAATTTTTGTATAATTTTATGTTTATATATATATATATATATATATATATATATAATTGTATAGAGTTTGTGATGAGGGATTTGATTTTGCTATGTAAGTTATGATTTTCCAAATGATATATAATACCTGTTATCGGAAGTGTACTGTGATAACCCGCCGCAACGCGCGGGTGGGATTAAACCTAGTTAATTATTAATATTAAATTAGTATTATTAATACATGATTATGTTCAACTAAAAAAGGTGAGATTTGTGAGAAGGGTAAGAAGAATTACGGAGTTTACAAGTGTCATTTATCTAATTTTATAAAAAATTATTTTGGTTATTGTGTTTAAAGCTTCAAGTCATTGTGTTTAAAGCTTCAAGTCATTGTGTTTAATGTTTTTATTATCTTGTTTTATTTTTATATCATGTTGTGTTATTTTTTATTGTTTTTTATGCATTAAATAAATTGTTCTTACTTATTTTTTGTGTTTTATATATTAAAAGTATATAATTGTGTTATTTCACCATTATGTTTGTAAAACTCATAATTTTAAAGAACATAAATTGTCTTTATATTTTGATAGATACATTTTGGTCATTACGTTTTATGTTTAGGTTATTGTGTAATATATTCATCATTGTCTCTTACGCTCAGGTCATTGTGTAATATATTTATCATTATGTTTTACCTTCAGGGCATTGTGTAATATGCACATCATTGTGTAATATATACATCATTGTGTTTTATGTTCGAGTCATTGTTTAATATACACATCGTTGTGTTTTACGTTCAGGTCATTGTGTAATATACTCATAATTGTGTTTTACGTTCAAATGACTGTGTAATATGCTCATTATTGTGTTTTATGTTAAGGTCATTGTGTTTTAAGTTTAGGTCATAGTGTAATATACTTATCATTATGTTTTACGTTCAGGTCATTGTGTTATATGTATTTATCAAATTAATATACATTTTAACTTATTTTCATGTTTTTTTATTGTTTTGTATATATTAAATAAATTTGTTATTTTTTTTATGTTTTCGATATTAGAAGGACGTAATTGTATTATTTCAACATTTTATTTTTCAAAACTTCTTATTGTATTATTACATATTTAGGTTATTGTGTTATATGTATTCATCATTGTGTTTTATGTTTTTGGGAATTTGATTATTTCTTATTATTTTTTTATGTATTAGACGAATTTGTTGTTGTTTTATCATTATGATTTACATATAAAAGGTACGTGATTGTGTTGTTTTGTCATTATTATTTTTAAAGCTCGTCATTTTATAAAAAAAATAGTAAGACGAAGTGACGAACAAAAAGAAATAATGACAAACAAAAAGTCACAATAACAGACAAAAAGACATAATGACGCATTACAATTTACAAATATAAAATGTGAAGGAAAACATAATTTTTTTATTTTTTATATAACAATACTATACTCGTTTTGAAGAAAAAAATGCTTGTTTTTTGTGTAGTTTTTAAAAAAATAATATCGCATATAAAAGTTATGACCGTTTAAAAAAAATGGGGAATGATAAAAAGTCAACAAAAGTGTTTATGACTAAAATATCCTTCCACTAACTTTTTTAATAAAACTTTGATCTCAACCATTAAATTATAAATTTAATGGCTCACAATCCTTGTCACACTTCTCACCAATTCAACCTTTCTTACTATAATCTCACCCTAATTATATATAAAAATCATTATTTAATTATTATTACTATTTACTCGCAATCCCGTGTATCAAAAACACATACATAAAAACATGTTATAATAGTTGTCACTACGACGTAAAGCCCTAAAGTGTAGCCGTTATAAATGTGTTGTCACATCAATTGTAAAATGTTGTGCTTAGTTTTAAAATCTAGCATATAACAAACACGATCATAAGAAGACTAAATAAAACGGTAAAAAATTAACTATTATTTAATAGTTGCTACTATTTAATTAATTTTGAGTCTATCATCATGTCGTGATAACAGAATCATGAATATTAAAACGTAAACCAAAAATCGGTTATAACGGATGTCTATCCAGCCTAAAACAGTAAATCAAAACATGTGCAAAAGCTTTAACAGTAAATTAATTAATTATTATATAATAATTTTTATTTATTAATTATTATTATTACGCATGTAGCAGGCTTTTTTGGACTTTTACTACGTATATTAATAATTATTATTTAATTACTATTAATATTATATAATAGTCAGTATTTAATTATTATTATTATTATTATTATTATTATTATTATTATTATTTAACTAATATTACATTTCACTTGTAATGATGTCGTTTACTAAATGTATATATAGTAATTCTATTTACAAACACGAGGTAAAGAAAATAATTAATTGTTATGATTTTAGAACTTTTAAATATAATTTTAAGCCGTTAATTATGTATTAAATAAGTTTTATAAAGAGATTAATTTAAATTTACCTCAAATTTAAACTAACTATATCAGGATTTTAGGCCAGCTTTTTAGAAATTAAAAAATATATATATAAAAAAATTTTAGGTTGAAATGGAGTAGAAGGCAAAAAAAACCGGTTTTTGTGCAGCTGACAAGGATTGAACTAGGGGTGTTCATCGAGTCGGATAACGAGTTGTTCGGGTTTGAAAATTTTGTTTGCTCTATTCGAAACCCGACCCGAAATTCGAAATATATTATCCGACCCGAAAAACCCGAATTCGTGCATCCGAATAACCCGAACAACCCGAATAAACCTGTTTTTCGGGTTATTCGGATTTCCGACCCGAAAAACTAGTTTTTGCATATCCGAAACCCGACCCGAAAAACCCAAAATTGATTTCGGATAAGGTTTTTCGGGTTTCGGATACGATTCGGATTTCGAATTTTTTTTAGTTTCGGATATTCCTAGATCGAACCTGGGGCTGTCATTGCCCAAGCCTTAACCATGCTCCAAATTAACCGGTTGATCTAGCCTCACAATCGAGTTGTCTATCGAAACAAAAATATAAAATGTATACTTTCCGGTTTCCCCCATTTGTATTACAGAACCGAAGAACCCTAATCCTAAATGGGTTGCAATTCATGTGATTCGAAGATTATTAGCCTCTGTAATGATAGGGCTTTTAATCCCAAATGAATAACTAGTAGATTGATATGGAACTCACCTGGTTTCGTATTCGATTGTGTATGGTTCAAGTGCGCAGGAAGTCCGGTCGGTTCTTAAGCTTGAATCGCAACCCAGATGTGCTGTGGCCTGTGAGTACTTGTTGGATGTTCAGACATGTTCAAATTTGTCAAAGGAATCGAATGGGATGAATTGGGTTTTTATACCCGATCTCATTAAATTCTATTTTTGGTTCAAACACTTGGAATGTTATTAACGCTTGATTACGGATTTATTTGAATTGATTGATGATTGGAGTTGTTAACGTAGCCGATTCCTTGCTAAAGTGATGGCTAATTGAACTGGAAATGCGTTCAAATAGGCTGGAAATGGAACGGGTTGTGTTCGAGTCGTGATCCAGGTCTGTGGATGATCCATCGTGTAAACGGATGGAAAGGAAAGAGAGGTTTAGGGAATTTTCAGTATAGCCCTTCTTCTTTCTCTCATGTATAATTTTTGTTTTAAAATTTTTCTTACTCACAATTAGATTTGTAAAATGGACTTTTTTAGTCCTTTTAATTTAATTAAACTTTTATATCTTTAGTTTTATAAATTTAGTAATTTATCAATTTATAAAACCTTTTATTAATATTTAACAACTTAAGTTTTATAAGTTTTATAATTTGTCATTTATTATTCTTTTTATTATTAAAATAAAATACCATTTTTATTTTAATCACAACCCGTATATAAATTTTTTTATATGTGCTTAAACTTATAACTTTTTAGGCTTTAAAGGAATTATTTTTATAAAATTAAATTTTATAAAAGCTCAAATAATGTTTTGTGTTTTAATTATTATTATTGTTATTACTACTATTATTATTAATATTATTACCTTAATGTAATAAACATAAATGTATAAGTTTATGAATACAAATGTTTCGAAGAATATTAAAGAGTTTTATTACGCATTTAACACAATTACAATACTCAAAATTGTAATATGAAATTTCGTCCCGAAATTTTATTTTATAGCACTATTGCCATGGGTTGTTTCTTATATTTCCTTTAAATTTGTTTTGTGTCTTTCTAAACTTTGATTATCGGTCTAATCGTATTAGATTTGTAATTGTGTTTTATTATTGATATCTAATAGTTTCTAGATTCAAGATTATTAAGGGAGTTTATAAATCATCTTTTTTGAAATTTTGGAATTGTAATGAAACTTAATCCGAATACATATGAATAACATACTAATGTTTTAGAAATTGTATACAACTAGTTAATTTGTTAATATGTTTTGGACTAGCGATGATGTGCTTAACTCATGGTAAGCATAATTACCAATATATTTGCTTTAATTTGGTGTATCAATACATACTTGATATTGGTATATGAACAACAATTGATTTGACTAAGATTTTGACTCAAGAATGGTTTGCTCGATGTTGTAAATTGAATTGACGAATACAACCCTTTGGTCAAGCTTTTGGTACTACTAACCATGTACTATTGATGCTTATTTATAGGGTATACCACAGCCAACCCACCATACCACTATTACTTTAATAGCATTCCAATTACCTACATTTGAATAGATGCTTGAATACTTGACTAGCTTTAGAAATCGTATGAGTTTAAAAACACTAACAATTGCAATCTTGCAATAGAACCTCATAGTTGTATGGATTGCTAAATGATCGTTGTTGAATATACGAATGATATAGAATACACTAGTATATGATATTATATGGTTGTTATAAGTACTTATCATTAACCCTCGTTATGATATCACTGAATCTTTGAGTAATTGTTTGAGCATACTAGTATATAATAATTCATTAACGAATCATTAACATGATTTATACGATTGTCGATATCTTTGATTTGGCCTGGTGTAAGAAGACACCAAGTATTAGTGATTGAGTAATAGTTGGTTTGATTAACATAGTTTACTCAAAACTGTAGATTGAATTGACTGCTCTACCCTTTATCAAACTTCTCGTCCTCCGGTTAGTATACTAATAGTGCTTATATATAGGGTATACCACAGCCAATTCACCACACCACTAATATTTTGATAGCATACCAAACGCCTACCAAGGCTAACATAAACTTTAGACAGGTTTGAATAGGCGTGGAAAACTTTGACTTGCTTCTAAGAATTGTATGAGTATAGAGACCCTAGGCGTTGAAATTTTTGCAATGGAATCTCTCAATTGTAACGTATGAATTGATTTATGATCAATTGTGGATAAATGAATGATATAGAATTACACAAGTATTTGATATTATATACCTTTGATAGTTGTGATAACTAATTATCACTAAAATTAGCTATAATATCATTGAATTTTTGAATCGTTGTCTAAATATATGAATATAGAATGATTTGTCTAAAAATCATAGTATGATTCATGTGGACTTGTTTTAAAATTTTATATGGAATCACCCATACTTAAATTACGTAAATCCAAATCATGTCATTATATTGAAATCTAAACAAATAATATGATCAAATAAGAAATCGGTGTCTTTGTTAAAAAATAAAATCAGAAATCATTGTGACTTGTTTAAAACATAGAAAATGATCCTGCCAAAATTTGCTAATAAAGAGGGGATCTCGATCACTAACAATTGTTTTTGGAATGCCATGGTGACCATAACTCCTTTTACAAATAATTCTGCTACTCCTTTAGCTGTATAAGGGTGTTTTAGGGCAATAAAGTGAACGTATTTGGACAATCGGTCCGCCACAATTAGGATCACATTGACCCCTATGGAAAGTGGAAGTCCCCCAATAAAATCCTTTGATAAATCTTCCCAAATGGCTTCGGGAATGTCCAGAGGTTGCAGCAACCCTCCAGGCATAACTGTACTAGCTTTACATCTCTGCCACACATCACATTCCTTGACAAATTGTTTAACTGTCGACGTCATACCAAGCCAAAAAAGATTTGCTTCTAGCCTTCGATGTGTGTGATAATAACCCGAATGACCTTGTGTGGCGGTTGTATGAAACTCCTGTAAAAGATTAGTGATTGACTCTTCGAATAGAGAAACATGAAGAAGGATGATAGTGCGTTGTTTCGCTGCCAACCAAATGGAATAAGCGGATTTTAATCAGTCTTACCATCGGTACTGATCATGGCAGGAGGGGAGACACTACTGTCATCAACATAGGAGTAGAGATTTTGGTAAGTAAGTATGGGTTTCATTTGATTTGCCCATAACAAGTAGTTGGATGAGCCAAGCTTAATGTTCATCATGTGCATGAGAGTGGAACGAGAATTCATTAGTATTAAAGGAGGAAGACATGGTGATGGGGAGAAAGACGAAAGCATAAGAGTAAAGTTAATGAAGTTTAATGATAAAATTAATTCTCAACAAAGTTTCAAATGAGCCTATAAATAGCTATACACATGAGGAGTTAAAGAGAGGCTAGTAATTACAAATAGCTATAATTAAATACAATGGAATTTGATATGCCTGTCGATAAATAATATTCTTAACAACTTAAAAGGATTAAAGTCTTAAACAACTAAATTAAGCATTAAAAAGGTCTTCTATTAAATTCATAATCCTCTAATTACTCCCATCACACATACCCCTGATTTTGTTGATTTCCTTATGTACATGTTATAAAAACAAAAGAAAACACTAAAAAGGAAAACGACTAGCTAGACTATGCACATGATGAGATGGTGTGTGGGCAGACGCATAATATCATCCCTGTGAACATATAAACGTATAAAATATAACAAACTAGGATCGATCCATACACCTCTAACGGCCAATGCAATTCATGAATACTAAACGTATAATGGAGACGCCACAATTTTTTATTACACACCATCATGAAAAGTGTCACGTTATTGACGCCACAATGAAGTGTCGGACATACTCGGGTAACAAAGTACTAAACTAAAGTTGGCACAACTACCTAGCATATAACTAAACGTATTAATCAAATCTGAAGTATTGTTACAGAAGCATATGAGTACAATTTATGAAGTCTATTGCATGATATAAGTTATAGTCAAAACAAATAATCAAAACGGGTCAAAACATAATAGTCTCTAAAATTATACATTATATTCTAATACTATATGAGTCGTACCAACGGAACTAATGTGAAAGTAAGCGAATACGTACCTTGATTAAGAGCTAAACCAAACCAAGTCATCCTCAAGTTGTAACTGATCCTATATTTTAGTTTTGGGTCGAATTAGATATACGTTTACTAATTTTGTTGGTTGCCTTGTTAATAGATCGGTTTCTAGTGATAATGATTCTTATAATATTCACTGTTTATTCCTTATTAATGTTTTTAACTATTCAAAGGCCAAGATTCTTAGTTATTAGTATCGAATACATATAGAACATATATACTCGGTCTATGAATTTGTCAATTGAGTTACTCTCCAAATCAATAGACTATCAATTTCTGATTTTATATAACATGCTTCTAGTGTTTTTTTGTTTGAAAAACAAACGTTCGGTCATCCGGGAGCACCCTAGCAAATACATCACCCTTCCTTAATGAATGAATTATATCGTAATTAAGAAGTTTAGTTGTAAACAATATGCATGTCTGCATAAACAAACTATTGATCAATTTTGTTGCTTCGGTTATGGGGCTATGTGTTAGGTTTACATAGGCCTTTATGAGGTTTAGGGCAGCCGGCCCTAATCCTGCCCCACTAGGCAGTTTAACTTAATTGTTTTTTCTATATATAGCATAGTCTTGTAATTGTAATTTTCAACACCTAATCAATAAAAGAATCCCTAGTTGCAACCCGTGGACGTAGGTCATATCGACCGAACGACGACGTTATATCGTTTGTGTTTTTTCTTTGCTTTCGTGTGCTTGTAAGAGTTAATCGGTTTTCGCTGCGTCACTTTGATTCCTAACATTGTGCACTCAAGAAATTAGTACATTCTTAAAGCAAAATGTTGATTTTTTTTCTTCCCCTTATTAACTGGGAACATTGGTTTGGGGTTGTGGTATTATTGTTTCAATCTGCTAGAGTATGTTCTTCTTAATCACAAATCAACTTCTAATTCAAAAGGCTCGGGTCACCAGTTCAGTCAATGATCACAACTATTAAACATATACTAAAAGAATGATCGATGACATTACCATAATTAAGAGAATATCAACTGATAGAACATGAAAGCTCGAACTGGTTGACCGTGGTTCCTGGTGGCTTTTTCCTTCCTGTTTGAAGTTTACCGCTAATCGAATCAAATTTAGGGCCATACGAACCGAAATCAAATTTAGGGTTCATCGAGTTACCTTAACATGAGTTCAGAAACAAAAGTAATATGCGTTTATGGAATAAAGAAGCGATTACATGTTGTCTAATTCACCTATTCAAAATGGTGGTAGTGTGTTTCAATATTGGCGATGGTGACCCAGAATTTGACGGATATAAATCGGCCGATGTGGTAGCGTGATGGAGAAGATTGAAACCCACATTCTTTGGTGGTTTGTTGAAAAGAATGTGCCGATGATGCTTGAGATGATATCACGGAACAATTTGTCTAAATCGACTTGGTTTAAATTAGGGATTTTGAAATCTCCCAATTTAGGTATGTTCATTTAAACTAGAAATCTAGTAATTTGGCGTGTTAAATTCTAACACACCCATGTTCGTAACTTTTAAGTTTTTCATTGTTGTCAGAAAAGTATAAATGCATACCTTTTTTTTTATAATATATTTTATATGTAAAATTCACAAAAGTTCATTAAGAATTTGTTTCATATTTTTCTTTTGTTAATGTTTCATTAATCATTGCATTTGCGTTATATTCAACCTTTTTTATGTAAACTTTAACCATGGGTACGCTCTTAGGTTCTACAATACAATGACGTCGTCTTGATACAACTTTTATAGCGATTCAGGTCCTAAGATATGTTATGCTTTAGGGTTTATAACATAATAATAATTGTTATGATGTATTTTTATTTGCATTTAATAATCATAACTATGCTGCCACCAATGAACTGGGTTTGAGGTTGTGTGCAACTCAAATGTGTTTATGTTTTTGTATTTTTTTATTGTTGCTTTGGGTATTTTAAGGGTGTAAAAATTTTTGTAATCTGAGTTTGCAATCGAATTTCTTGACGCCTTAGTGTTTTACATTCAAATGAGAGTTCGTAACGTATGTTTCTGCTAGCATAATTAAATATCCTAATTATGAAGTTTTCAAATAAATTTATTTTCTTATCAAAAGCTTCTATTTAAGTTTTTAAACATCTTCAAATTAAAATTATGTTCATTAAGAATTCAAAAAAAATAATGATAGTAATTTTTTTTATGAGTGATTTATGAAAATTATAAAATATTTAACTAATTAAATGATTTAATTGTTAAAAGACAATAAAAAAATAATAAAAAAAAGTAAGTGATATTAAAGAATTCAAGTTTGGTTCTTAATTTTTATTTATGTATTATTGTATTAATACTAATTACAATTCAAGTTCATCTAAACATGTTAAAAATATTTAACGAACAAATTATACTTTAATAGAATTAATATCTTTCGATTACATAAAAAAGTTAAATTCTAGTGAAAAAATATTTTAAAAATTAACTTAACAAAATTTATAATTATCACACGTTTATTTCTTTAAAAATATATTTTGACAAATATACGTGTTTACAAATTATAATATTATATTAAATTTTATTCGTAACGCAAATATTTATTCAACTAATGCACTTCACATCTTATGAACATAATTTTTTATTAGAAAATATATAAAATTTTATTAATGCAACCACAATGAAACACACATAATTTAACCTTATACGATTAAATTTTATTTATACATTCCGCTGTGAAATTTAAGAGAAAAAAATAAAATAAAACTTGTTTATCCAAAAATATTATTTACTATTAATAGCATTTTATGTGACATTCTTCAGGTTTTGGTTTTTTTTTGCGCGACACACTTTCATGTTCTTGGATTGATCAACATTCAACAATGGCGGAAGATAACGAACCGCTTCCAATCGTCAATGGTGTCGTTTCGAATTTTGCTATCGAGCTTAAGTTATTGCTACCCCCACTTTTGTTTCTGTCTTCTCTCGTCGCTCTGTTTCGATTTTTCCCGTCCTCCGCTCGAAATCTCACCGCCTGCACCTCCTTCCCGCCACCTTCCTCCGCCGTCGACCTTCTTACAACCACCGCATCCCCACCGCCTGCTGCAAACGATAAACTGCAACATACGGTGGTTGAAGGTGGCGTAATAAAAAGAAACTTCAATTGCTACGGCAGCGCCGCCTACAGTTTCATCCTCATGTCGGCGTACAGAGGCGGTGGCGATACGTTCGCCGTCATCGGACTATCTTCAAAACCGTTACATCTGTTCTCAAACCCTACTTACCTCTGCCAATGGATCCCACACAACACGACGGAGATTCATCAAAATATCACCGTAGCCGGTCACAAAATCTTCCCGGATTGGGGGTACGGCCGTGTCTACACCGTCGTCGTCGTCAATTGCACTTTCCCGTTTCCCGTCGGACACGACGGTACCGGCGGACGGTTACTCATTCACATAACCGCAACCGGCTCCGGCGACTCTAATCTCAACCTCACCGACACCTTCGAAGCATTGACGGAATCTCCGGGAAGCTTAAACACTTCACGATTCGATTCTCCACCGAAATACGAGTATTTATACTGCGGATCACCGTTGTACGGAAACCTGAGCCCTCAACGGATCCGTGAATGGGTAGCCTACCACGTGAACTTTTTCGGCCGGAGCTCTCATTTTGTGTTACACGACGCCGGCGGGGTTCACCGGGAAGTGATGAAGGTTTTGCGTCCGTGGATCGAAAAGGGTTTCGTGACGTTACATGATGTAAAGGATGAGGAGAGATTTGATGGGTATTATCATAATCAGTTTCTGATCGTGAATGATTGCTTGCATCGGTACCGATTCATGACCAGATGGATGTTCTTCTTCGACGTTGATGAGTTCATCTTTGTTCCTAACAAGACCCCCATTAAAACCGTCACCGATTCGTTGTCTGAGTTCACACAGTTCACCATTCAACAAAGAACCATGTCCAACAAGCTCTGCTACCAGGATGATAATGCTGGCAAAGCTTACACCAGGTACGAATCCCATAAACTCATATTTGATATTGTTCTTGTCACATTCAGCAATGATTTTGTAGTTATAAGTATAGATTCTGGTACTCATCACCTTTTGTAACGTAATATAAAGCTTGTTAATGACATGTGTAGCGGTAAACCTCTCGTCACGTATGCGTCACGTATGCGGTTCATGCTCGCTAACAAGCCAAGTTGAGCCCAAACTCGCTAAAATTTGAGCTTGACTCGTCTTGACTTAATATATTTAAGCTCGAGCACGTCTTGTCTTGACTCATTTATCATTTTATTTATTTATTTTAATTATATTCTTTTGTATAAAACATAATATATGTGATTTATTATATTTATCATAAATATATGTATCGTGGTTTAAAAAAACGGTCTGAGGCGGCGCCTTGAGGCGCGCCTCAAGGCGAAACGGGGAAAATCGTTTTTGAGGTGGCGCCTCACAACATTTCAAGAAACATGTGCCTCACTGGGCTGTTTTAGGGGCTGTTTGGTAGTGTCTGAATAGGTCTGAATCTGAATGGTTCATATTCAGACCGTTTGTTTCGCGAAAAACACCACGTCTGAATGGAACCAAATGTCTGAATGGAGGTCTGAACCATTCAGACTTGGGGTGAAGTTTGAACCATTCAGATGTGAAGGAAGAGAGGCTGGGCTGGGCACCACCGGCCATACCCTCGCTCGAAGTCACGACCACCGTCGTCGCTCGAAGAGAGGTTGGGGCTCGACTTGACCACCGCCACCGTCGGCCCATCGCCATCACTCGACTGCATCATCACCGCCTTCCCTCGACCGCACCTCATTCGCTCGACCTTCGGTTCCCTCGCTCGACCGCACCACCATTGCCGCGATAGTCGTCGATGGGTTCATTTAGGGCTCGACGAAGACCCTAATTTAGCCTTCACCCTTGATTGGCCCTGATTTCCTTGATTTAGCCAGCACCTTCGACTGCAAGTTCACCCTCGAGGTGAGGTTGACGACGTCTGAACCTGCGAACGGTTTCGTTGACCGGCAAGGGGCGGGAGGTTTTATTTTCGTTTTTTAGGGTTTTTCCAATTAAATGGTATTTTTTATTTTTCATTCAGACTTTTAATCAAACGTTTTTAACTGGTTCAACACTTAATTATTCAGACCCTTTTAATCATTCAGACATCTTAACCATGTAGCACTTAATGGTTCAGACATTACCAAACGGCCCCTTAGTCTTGGCTCGTTCAAATTTTTTCCAATCCGATCTCAGGTAGTTTACGAGTTCAATTGATTTGTTTATACTTATATAGACAGACACACATGGGCAAAGCTTCATTGCGGCCGGGGGGAGGGGGCGACCGCCCCCCTTTTTTCCGCCCGTAGTGTTAATTTTTTGCTCGAAATGTTATTTTTAGTTAAAAAAAACGGTTTCGCCCCCCCCCCCCTCTCGATTCAAAAAAGTAACTTGAATTCTGGGTTTCAAAAATTCTTGTCCGCATTCTCACTTCGACCAAGCTCCGCCACTGCATACACATGTAGTTTAACTGCTACATCATTGGATTATTGTTGTAGATTGTGGACCGAATTTGACAAACGTACACGTCCACCTTTAAATCTATATCACAATCTCTTTTTCGTGCAGGCAATGGGGGATCGAGAAGTTGGTATACAGGGACACAAAGAGAGGAATAAGGAGGGACCGAAAATACGCGGTTCAACCACGTAGTGTATTCGCGACAGGTGTGCATCTGTCGCGAGATCTGAAGGGGAAAACAACGCACAAAACGTATGAGAAGATGATGTACTACCATTATCATGGGACCATATCTGAGAGAAGTGAACCGTGTGTTCGGCTCGTGAACACCGGCTTGAATCTCAATGGAACTCCGTATGTGATGGACACCAGCATGAGAGAGGTTGCTAGAGCCGTGAAGATATTTGAGCTCCGATCGATTGGTCCAGTGTTGCAAAAGACTCATCAGTGATGGATTTAATTTGCATACGTTTTATTTTTTTATATAAAGTTTTATTTGTATATATCGACGATAAAAATAATTAGGGGAGCAAATATGGTAAAAATATACACGTTTTAATGTGTTTTTTAGGATAAATTTGTATTATTTATTTATTTATTTATTTATTCAATTGATTAACTTGATTAAGGATTTTTGGGAAGTTAAATACACCATGCATCTTCATGAAATAACATTATTTTAATATAATATGATAATCATCAAAAGAAATGCATTTTTTTGTTAGGGATTTAAGTATTTAACTACATGAATACAATTTTGCAATACTATTTATTTTGTAGTTTAAATTTATAGTAAGTTTTGAAAATTTTTGTATTTTTGTCTTTCAACTTCTAATATATGATTTAAGCAAACATACCGAAGCTCAAACAGTTCGTATCCGCACCTTCTTTACATCCTGACTTGAAGTCGTTCATTCGGCAACAGGTTTATTATACAAGATTGCTACACCTTGATCTTTCAAAGGCTTAACCGCATCGATGGTTGGTCACCACCACCAGGTATGTTTTGATCGCAGTCCCACCTCTCATTTTGATTTGATCAATGTTTGTGAATATAGGTTAGTTACACTAATTTTAACATTATTTTACTTAATTTTTGTAAAAATAACGCGTTGGGTTAGTTGGTTGGTTAATCAGGCATCATGAGCCGAGTGTCTCATTGAAAGCAGCCTCTTTATTCCTACGAGGTAGAGTCAAGGTTGTCTACATCTTACCCTTTCAAAACCTACCTTAACTTTGCTAATGGTGGGATATACTGACGTTGTCGCAATAGACAATGGAGGCCTTGAATGGTGGTTGATGCAGTTCAAGAAGGAGATTGCGTAACCAACATAGTTCCAAAACGACGTTAGCAACGCCCCGGTATTCGGCTTCTGCATTGGATCTAGATAATGTGGGTTGTCTTTTAGAGGACCAAGACAAGAGATTGTCACCAAGATAGACACAATAACCCGAAGTGGAGCGACGAGCGTCAGGACATCCACCCCAATCTGCGTCGGTATATGCTACTAACGCCGGAGAAATTTACGACGTGAGAAGGAGACCATAAGAGATGGTTCCTTTTAGGTATCTAAGAATGCGTTTTAGAGCATGCATGTGAGACGTGGTAGGAGCATGCATATGAATGCAAACCTGCTGAACCGCATAAGAAATGTCAGGCCTGGTGTTTGTCAAATATTGCAATGCCCCGGCTAACCGTCGGTACTCAGTGATATCAGGTAAGAGATTCCCAGTGCTAGCACTTGATAGGTAATCAAAGTAACACCACTGTTAGAATCAGATGCTTCACTTCGAACGGAGAGAACGACGGATCAAGAGATACAGAAAAATCACCACTCTGAAATCCGAAGGGCAGCCTAAAAACTGAAATTGAGATACAGAGAAATCACCACCCAAGATCAATTGTTAGGATCCAAAGAACACCACCTAAGTAGCCAATTTAGGATAGCAATGGAAATAGAAAACTGATTATCCTAAGCGAATAACTCAGTCGAACATTTTTTCCAATTTTTTAATCACCACCTTTCATTTCAATACAAAGATATATAAAGCAGATAACAAAACCTAACCCACGTCCTAACTTAATTAACTAGAATACTACCTATTAAACTAAAAGTACAAGTAGTTAAAGCTCATAAAAAAATGCAATAAAACATGTAAATAAAAGAAATAAAACTGCAGGTGGTGGTGGAAAACGTGGTTAGAACTCCTTTGACCATTCAACCCCCATCATGGATCTCTACTTGACCCGTATTTGAATCCACTTGACCCGTATTTGAATCCCTCATTCGATTGCTATCATCCTCCCCTTCTTTAAAAAAGTTTGACCTCAAACTTAAAGATTTACTTGTAAGCTCAAAACCAGTGAGTGTAGGAGTTGCAACGTGTTCCTCCTTCTTGACTACAAATTGATCTTCTAAAATTGATTGTGGTAGGAGCCTTTCTGAATTGGTGCCAGCCCTTGTATTAGATGTTTTTATGTCTTCAATTGCCAGAAAAGATTGTGGATTAGCTGCAGTTGTGGAAGACATGGGAAGTAAAGTGACCTTCATTCCATATGTAAGAAAAGAGTAGGTATTTTTATACCCATCATGAACAACCCGACGATCATACAACCAAGGACGTCCCAATAGAACATGACATGCGTCCATTGGTATGATGTCGCACCATACTTCATCCTTGTATCCTGTTCCCACAGTGAAAGCAAGTAGAACTCGATTGGTGATACGTAATCCTTTCCCCTGATTCAACCATTGAATGTCATAAGGGGAAGGGTGTGGTTCGCTTGTTAAATTCAGCTTATGGACCATAATTTGAGAGGCAACATTGGTGCAGCTTCCCCCATCTATAACCAGTGAACACACTTTGTTTTTGATGGTGCAGCGGGTACGAAAAATGGCTTCACGTTGCTGGTTTGGAGCAGTATGGACGGTCCCCGTTAGGGTCCTTCGCACCACCAAACATTCTCCTTCATCAGGTCCTAACTCAACTACTTCTTCAGTGTTTTGCAGACCTGGTTCCTTATCAAATACAGGGTCGGTTAGTGCATCAAACTCGGTTAACGTGATGACTCGCTTATTGGGGCACTCAGAAGCGATGTGTCCCAATCCTTGACATCGAAAACATCGTCTAGTATTCCTTGAAGTAGACCCAGAACCTTCAGGTGCCTCTAATAATTTTGAAACAGTTGAGGTTGCGGGCAATAATGCAGGAGCCGAAGATGTAGGAGCCAACAATTTGCTTGTCGTTTTGGTTATCTCGACCCTACCTGGCAATTTATGTTGAATATCGACCTTGTGAGCTAATGTAATTAACTCCTCCAACGTGGAGTAAGGCTGAAGCTCAATAATATTTGCAATTCGAGTCTCTAAGCCCCCCAAATAACGCACAAGAGTTTGCGGGTCATCTGGATCCACATCACATTTCATGATGAGATGTTCAAATTCCCGGGAATACTCTTCGGCTGTTTTCGATCCTTGTTTTAATGCATGTAACTGAGAGAAATTGGCTTGAACATAATAAGAAGGCATAAACTTACACTTCAGCAGCTTCTTCATCTTAGACCAGGTCCGAACCTTGTCTTTTCCTTGTTTTTCTCGCTTCGAACACACATTGAACCACCAAGTAGACGCATACTTTCTGAATTTTAAGGCGACAATCTTCACCTTCTTCTCGTCGGGTGTTTGTTTGTAATCGAACACTCGCTCAACCGTGCGTAACCATTCGATGAACTCATCTGGATCCAATCGTCCATCATATTCAGGTATGTCGACCTTGATGTCACTGTTGTACGACCTCTGTTGACCCCTACCATAAGGATTATAATCGTCGGCAGTGGAGTAGCCATCAGCATCATCGTCGGGGCGATAGCGGGGAGGAGTTCGGGTCCTACCTCTACGATGTTGCATGGTGATCGTCAATTCTTGCAATTGCGCCTGCAATTCACGAACTTGTTGTTCCAGAGTGGGTCGCCCGGCAGCCATCAAGGGGTTAATTTGCTTCTCGAACGGTTTTATGAGTCGAACAGAGTGCTCCGTCTCTGATACCAAATGATAGGTAATCAAAGTAACACCACTGTTAGAATCAGATGCTTCACTTCGAACGGAGAGAACGACGGATCAAGAGATACAGAAAAATCACCACTCTGAAATCCGAAGGGCAGCCTAAAAACTGAAATTGAGATACAAAGAAATCACCACCCAAGATCAATTGTTAGGATCCAAAGAACACCACCTAAGTAGCCAATTTAGGATAGCAATGGAAATAGAAAACTGATTATCCTAAGCGAATAACTCAGTCGAACATTTTTTCCAATTTTTTAATCACCACCTTTCATTTCAATACAAAGATATATAAAGCAGATAACAGAACCTAACCCACGTCCTAACTTAATTAACTAGAATACTACCTATTAAACTAAAAGTACAAGTAGTTAAAGCTCATAAAAAAATGCAATAAAACATGTAAATAAAAGAAATAAAACTGCAGGTGGTGGTGGAAAACGTGGTTAGAACTCCTTTGACCATTCAACCCCCATCATGGATCTCTACTTGACCCGTATTTGAATCCACTTGACCCGTATTTGAATCCCTCATTCGATTGCTATCAGCACTGAGTTTGGATTGAATGTCAACCAGAGTGGCTTCTGGGATGCATGAAGATAATCCTGCTCCTTCTAGAACCTCAATTGCATATTTTTCTTGTGAGAGAAAAAAGGTATTTGCATGGCGAGTGACCGCAATCCCTAGGAAGTAGCTAAGAAGACCCAAATCAGTCATGGCGAATTCTGTGGAGAGTAAGTTCATAAACTGATGTCGAAGGGCATCGGATGAGGTGATTAAGAGAATGCCGTCGACATATAATAAAATAAACGTTGTGTTGAGCATGTTTGTAGATAAACAACGAATGATCACATTGACTATGTCGAAAGCCGAGAGTAGAAACATACTCTGCAAAGCGTTGATACCACGCCCTAGGGGCTTGCTTTAAACCATACAAGGACTTTTTCACAAACAAACACAACTAGAAAACTGAGTATCTCGAAAACCATATGGTTGATGCATATATATACCGTTTCATTTAAATTGTCATGAAGAAACGCAGTTTTCACGTCTAACTGATGAATAGGCCAAGAGCGGGATAAAACTATGCTCAAAACGGTACATGGTAGCCGGTTTAACAACCGAGCTAAAAGTTTCCCCACAATCGACACCAACCTGTAGTGAACGACCATCACAAACTAATCGAGCTTTGCACCTCTCGAGTGTGCCATCAACATTCTTCTTGTGTCTGAAAATCCACATACTACGAACAATGTTCATCCTGGGTATTTTAGGTACCAATCCTCAAGTCTTATTGTCAATAAGGGCCCGAAACTCGTCGAGCATGGCGTTATTCCAATCTGGGTTAAGGATGGCTTCATGTGGAGTTTTGGGTATTGGAGAAATAGAAACAGTAGTATGTAAGTTTAGGGGTTTGTTAGGTTTGAAAATGCCATGCATGCTTCTGGTGGTCATCGACCGAACCGGTGGAGATGGGGTGGCACGGGAATAGGAGTGGAGGAAGCATGTGATGGTGAAGATGGGGGTGGTACAGGAATAGGAGTGGGGGAAGTTGGAGAGGAAATTGGTGTATGATGTGAATCTGGTGTAGGAGGAGAAAGCGGTATAGGGGAATCGGGTGTAGGATGTGAAACCATCATAGGGGAAGCCGGCACAGTGGGTGTCATGGCAGAAGTGGTTGGGGAGGAATTCCACAATATATGAGGTGTGTCATCAGTAAAGCAAGTGTAAGGTGGAGGAGAAAGAGTTTATTTTTGAAAACGGGAAGATAGTTTCATCAAAAATAACGTAGCGAGAGATGAATATTTGAGAAGTTTTGAGATCGAAGCATTTATAGCCTCTATGGTTAGATGGGTAACCAAGAAAAACACAAGGAGTGGACCTATTATCGAGTTTATGGATAGATGACAAGGGAAGAAGTGGGTAACAAAGGCAGCCGAACACCCGCAAATGAGAGTAAAACGGGTTTTGGTGATAAAGTTGAGTTGTAGGATTGTAGTTGTTGAGCAGTTTAGTGGAAAGGATGTTAAAAAGATAAGTAGTGTGAGCCAAAGCATGGTGCCAAAACGTAAGCGGAACAGTGGCATGAGCCAGAATTGTACAAATTATATTATTAATAGAGCGTATTTTTCTTTCCGCTTTACCGTTTTGAGGGGATGTATATGGACAAGAAAAACGAAAAACCATGCCATGGGAATTTCAAAATTGTCGAAAGGACTGATTATTGTATTCTTTCCCATTGTCACATTGGAAGCATTTTATAGATCGATTGAATTGATTGTGGATCAAATTATGAAATTGTAAGAACGTAGAGAACACTTGGGATTTATTAGCTAGAGGGTAGGTCCATAAAAAAAATTGGTTTTATCATCTAAAAATAAAACATAATATCGATAATCGGTTGATGAGAGAACCGGAGACGTCCACAGATCACTATGCACAATATAACAAGGATAATAAGTAGAAGAATTAGAAGCATTAAAAGGCAATTTAACATGTTTACCAAACACACAAGATTGACAAACTTTGGGCTTCAAAGTCTTAGAAATAAAAGGTAAACAAGATTTAATAGAAGCAAAAATAGATGGCCCGGGGTGACCCAGACGTTGATGCCATGTATCTTGAGAGACAACAGCAAAAGCAGAAGGACTTGAAAGTTGAAACTTGAGGTCTTGATGTGAACCGGAGTGGATAAAGATCGCCATTGCTATCACATCTGAGGATGCGTTTTCGGGTGCGGAGGTCCTTCACATCAAAACCAAAGGGGCAAATTCAATAGAGTGACTATTGTCGATTGTAAACCGACAAATAGATAACAAATTTTTAACAAAATTTGGAGCAAAAAGGATGTTATTAAGTTTAAAAGGGGAAAAGGGATTTGGTAAGGTGTGGTCACCGGTTGCATAGATTGGAATATTATCACCATTGCCGACGATAATGTTTCTAAAAGAAGTCGTATTTAAATAAGATCTGAGAATACCTTGATTATTTGTCATGTGGGAGGTGGCACATGTGTCAAGGTACCACTGCTCGTCCGGAGGGTTAAGTGACATCGTGTGAAATGCTTGATCTAAGTCGGTGGGTGTATAACCTACTTCAGATGATGCATAAGCTTAAGGAGCCTTCGGTCCAAGAATACCTGTAGAATTGTGTGGGCCAGTCCTGCCAGTCGTTGGGAATGGGCAAGGGGAGTCCACTGTTCAAACATTGAAGGGTGATTGGGAGGAGCCCACTGACCACGATTTGTATTTTGATGCCACTGGTTTGTCGCCATCCAAGGTTTACCATAACTAGTATTTTGATTTTGAGTCCAATTTTGTAATGTCCGGTATTTTCCGATAGTAGTTCGGATGATGTTATTCGGTGTGTAACTACGACAACTTTAATAACATGATTACGTGGGAATTTTGTCTCATTTAACATTGTCGTTACATGTTATTTATAATATATACATATTATTTATAAATAAGCAAAATTATATATAAACATTTATCTATTTATAATATATACATATTGTTTTATAATATTATCATTTAAATTTAAAATAATTTAGAAATATGATAGTTTTATAATAATAGACTTATAAAATATTAAGTTAGTAAAGATATAATGTTAAATAAATTTTAGTAGGAAAAGAAAGAGTTTTAAGCTAAAATATGAAGTTTGGGTTGGGTATTAACAAATAATGAACCTCAAGGGACCAAATGTGTAATTTCTACTCTCTAATTAAAACCGACGTTTCGGCTCAAATTACTAATGATAAATATAGGGTTTCCACTCCATTTGATCATACGAACCTAACCATACCATCGAAACTCTCTCAAAATCACTCTCGAATCGAAGATCAATCGAGCAACGGCCGAAGCTTCATTGAACTCGAACTCTATCAAGACTCTACTAAATCAAGTAAGTAGATATATCATTAGGATTTTTTTCCGAGTGTAGATCAATAGCCCTCTAACAAGTTCAGCTCACAATCGTTCGTTTGATCGATTGGAGAATTAGGGTTCTTGGAGATTTGGGGAAAATCTAAGTTTTAAAGATAAATTTAAGCTAATCTGAAATTCTTAAATGAATTAGAATCTTGGTCGACTGGTCAAAGCTTATACGGGTGAACTAAAGGTCTTGGGTTCGAGACCAATTCAAACCATTTTTTTTCCTTTTATTTTGTTTTTAAACTATTTTGAACTATTTAAAAATCCTAAAAATTTTATAAAAATATTTATAAAAACCCAGAAACTTTACAAACTCAGAAAAATTTTAATAAATAAAGTCATTTTATTTAATCGTAAAACTAATAGTTTTGTTTATAAATACCTATTTAAATCATAAAAACATACTAAAACTATTTTTAAAATTCTAGAAAAATTACCCAACACTCCTGGAAGTTCTATACACTTGCACAAATTTTTATATTAATTTTTATACTGTAAATATATTTAATTTAATTTAAATGTATTAAATATCTGCATAAATAAGCCTTTAAAAATACTTAAACTATTATAAAAATTCTGAAAATTTTATATAATCTTTCTGGAACTTTTATAAACCTTAGAAAATTTTTAATTTAATTTTTATAACAGAAAACTATTTATTTTGATCTAAAAGCTTTATAAAACTGAATAAATAATTTATTAAAAATACGAAAACAAATTTAAAAATTCTGAAAATTTTTATATAAGATTTTTGGATTAAAAAAACTCAGAAATGTTTTTATTTGAATAAAAATATTTTATTTTAATAAAATGCTATTTAATATAAATTATAAATAATATAAAACTAGGTTTTAAATATATAAAATTTCAGAAAAATATTTTTATTTTCTCAAATAATTATTTACAATAGAAAAATATATCTATTAAAATAAATCTATTTTAGTTAAATCAAATAGCAATTAATTTAAAACTTTATATTAAAACATATGAACATAAGAATTTTATTTAGTAATTTAATTGGAAATTTTTATATAATTAATTATATGTTTTGTATCACTTTGAATTTTAAAAGTAGTTAACTAATGAATTTTAGATCACTATTTCTTTAACTTATATTATTTTTAATCATTAAAAAAGTACAACTTTGTCGTTTATCTCAATCTAACAACTTAACTAATCTTTGATTCCCCAAAATCATTAGAGCATAGATCTTGAACTTAGTATGCTTTAGAACTTTATTTAGAACTCTTTAAATTTAGAAAACTTTGAACTTGTAACTTTAGGTTTGTTGTAAGGATTCATTTCTCGCAAATTTGGATTTTCAACTATTTGAACTCTCAATCTAGCTATCTTATCCAGGTGAGTTTCATATTACCCTTTTCTTGATTTTGATTTTTGTTTTCAAAACATCGGAGATGAAACATGAATTATAACTATTAGAACAATCTGTATCTATTAACTTATCTTATGATTTGAGCTTGTGGCCCAAACTACATGTGAACTATCCTCGAAACTTGCATTGATCATTAACTATATTAGTCTGACTGTTATGATGATAGCTATTGAACTGACCATTCCACCCATCCGGTGATCACTCAGTTACCAACTATTGAACTTTGTATGTTTGACCTATTGTGCACAATTTGAACTATTGGAACTATAAGGATAGTATGTATTACTATGCCTAACTTGGTTAACTAAGGTTTGATCTGCAATAGTTTAATGTATGTTTCCACATTAAGCCTTATGTACTGATATGTTTATGATATTTGATTCAAACTTTAAACTATTAAACTATTTATCTAGTCAACTTTATGATTCTCATAAACTACTTTTGTAGTTGACCTTTCAAACTTTATTCATGTTTCAGGTGCAACTTAGTGAGCTTTTGGGATGAACACATAAGATGCTTGGACTTTAGAAGCTTTAGAAATAATTTGAACTCTAGCTTTTGTTCATTTGAACTTAGTTTACTTTGGTTTATAAGACAATGTAATTTCGTTGCATTAATTATTAAACATTTTATTTGATCATGAGCTATTGAACAGTCGCGTTCGCACCCTGACGTATTCCGCCGTCGGTTGGGGTGTGACAAATTTTGTCCATATGAAGGTGCCGATGATGAAGACCCATTACCGTGACCACCGTCACGTCCAGTTCGTCCTCGGCCACGCCCTCGTACCCAACCACGAGTAGACGGTTGGCGAGTATCTTGACTGTCGGGCGGCAGTGGAGATGCAGTTAACGCAGTGGCGGAGGCAGTGAATGCAACTAGATCGGCCTTGCGTATTTCTTCGAGAATGAGTTTAGAGCGGGCTTCATAAAACGATGGGAGTGGATTGGATTGCTGAATATGGGTAGCAACGTTGTCATAAGCGTCATTCAAGCCGGATACAAGTTAAAGAACAATACGATGCTCCGGAACAGCCGCTCCAACATTAGCGAGTTGATCGGCGATTACCTTTAACTCTTTACAATAGGCTGAAATATTCGGGAAGTTTTCGAGCTTGGTTGTAGAGATTTTTCGTTCCAGGTAAACCGTCCGCGTATGTTGATTATCATGAAACATATTCTTGAGAGCAGTCCATGCGTAATGAGCGGTAAAGTCAGGTTTGATTATGGTGTGAAGTAAATCATTAGATATCGTGCCATAGATCCATTGAAGGACGATGGCATCCAACCAAGACCATACAAGTTCGGCATCGACAGATTCCTTTCCTTTGTCTTTGGCGGCACTAGCGGAAGAGGAGGCTGCAACCCATGGAGAAAGATGATCAATGGCAAGATAGGCGCGACAGTGAATCTTAAACAATTCTGCCCAAGAAGAGTATTATCCGTTTTCCATCTCTAACATGATCGAAACGAGGGTTTTAATGTTAGTTACAGTGATGGAAGGGTGTTGTTTGGGATCCATTAATCGGAGGGTGATTGGTGGTAGTGGTGGGTGGCAAAAAAAGGAAGAAGACGACAGAGAATGTGCTGCCAATATTAGGGTTGGAAGAGGTATATATTAGAAATAACATATTCTCTTTATATAAACTCCTTAAATTAAGGCTGGATTTCCTATTATTTCCTATTTTGTATGTTTTATTCTAATATATGTATTTCATCTCGTTTAATGAAAATCATCTTTTTGGATCAATTTGTTCATGGCATCAGAGCAAATACTATACCGATCCTAAACAAAACAATACACCAAACCGGTCATTACAATGGCAGGAGATGATGTTCAGAAAAACAAGAATGGTGGGGAAGCAATTGACCACACCTCTCCTTTTTATCTACACGCTTCCGATTATCCCAAGCAATTGCACGTAAATGAATTGCTTACTGACAAAAACTACAGCGATTGGAGGGCAGAGATGATGAATTTCTTATTTGCAAAGAATAAAACCGGCTTCATCGACGGTTCGATTGAGAAACCACAAGAGAAAGCTGCCAATTATATGTCCTGGATGCGTTGCGACGCAATGATTAAAGGTTGGCTAATAACAGCCATGGAAAAGGATATTCGTAATAGTGTGAAATACGCTAAGACGGCGACTGAAATCTGGAATGCCTTGGTGGAGCGGTTTGGGTAAGAAAGTGCTCCCAAAGCGTATGAATTGAAGCAATCATTGACGGCGACTCGACAAGATGGGCTAACGATCTCGGCTTATTACACAAGACTTCGAAGCTTATGGGATGAGATGGAATCGGTTCTACCAACACCCCAATGCTCATGTAACGGTTGCACATGTGGGCTTGGAAAGAAGCTTAGAGAGTTGAAGGAAAAAGAAAGGTTGTACGAGTTCTTAATGGGACTAGACAACCAATTTAGGGTGATTAAAACCCAAATATTGACAATGTCTTCTATTCCAAGTCTTGGAACAGCCTACCATCTGGTAGCTGAAGATGAACATCAACGGGCTCTCACCACAACCAAGAGATCTGTTCCTGAAGTTTCTGCCTTTCAAGCATCCCATCAAAGCCGACGTGAAGGAACCCGAAATCAACAAGAAAGAAAATGGGCAAAGGCTGAAAAGAGTTCTGTTGGGGACACAATTGAGCACTGTGTTCATTGTGGAAGAGATGGACACAATAAAAATGGGTGCTTTAAAATAATCGGTTATCCGGAGTGGTGGCCGGGAAAGGGAAAGAAAGAGAAACCCAACTCGAAAGCTGCCCTGGCCCAAGTTGAAGCAGAAAATGTACCATGTCCCATACCGGGTTTAACAGAGGAACAATACAAAAGTTTTTTTAATTTTTTTGCAGGTGATAAAGAGGGTCCTATTATGGAAAACATGGCAGGTAGAATAACAATTGATAGTGAATGGATTGTCGACTCGGGTGCAACCGAACATATTACACATCAAGGGCACTTACTTGAAAACTTAACCATGGATGCACTCGAAAAGCCTGTAACAATTCCAAATGGGCAAGCCATTTCTGTTAAAGGGAAAGGAAAATTAAAATTGAAAAGAGGACCAAAAGTTGAAGGAGTTCTTTTTGTGCCACACTTTACATGCAATCTTTTATCCGTTCGAAGATTGACTAGAGATCTTGATTGTGCCGTGACATTTTTTCCTGATTTCTTTGTATTACAGGGCTTGAAGACGGGGAACTTGATTGGAGCGGGTAATCTCCGTGGAGGTCTCTATCGAATGGGAGGAATAAAGGAAGAAAGGAAGGCGATGACGGTGACATCTGATTCGTGGCACAAACGACTTGGACACGCTTCTACCGAAAAGTTGTCTTGTGTTAACTTTCTCAAAGGTGTTTCTTTTAAATTTAAGGACAAAGTTTGTGGTTCTTGTAGCAAAGCAAAACTTACTCGTTTACCTTTTCCGGTTAGTTTCATTAAGACAAATGAGTGTTTTGATTTAATCCATTGCGATATTTGGGGCAAATATAGGAAACCGTCTCTTACGGGGGCGAATTATTTTCTAACTATAGTAGGCCGTATGGATTTATTTACTTAAGCATAAAAATGAGGCAAGTACTTATTTGATTGATTTTTATAAAATGATCAAAACACAATTTGGAAAATGCATTAAAAGAATTCGATGTGACAACGGTGGAGAATTTGTGTCAAATCACATGAACCAATTTTATGTCGAACAAGGAATTGTCTTAGAAACAACTTGTTCTCATACCCCACAACAAAATGGGGTGGTAGAACGAAAACATAGGCACCTTTTGGAAATTGCACGTGCTTTACGATTTGAAGCTAGTCTCCCCACAACCTTTTGGGGGGAGTGTGTTTTAACTGCCGCGTATATAGTAAATCGTTTACCATCCAAAACAATAAATAACAAAACTCCTTATGAAGTTCTGTTAGGTCGTGATCCGGAATATGATCATATGCGAATTTTTGGTTGTTTAGCCTATTATAGGAACACTGAAACACACGGAGACAAGTTTGAGCCAAGAGGAAAGCCGGGTGTGTTTTTGGGTTATCGTCATGGTAAGAAGGGTTATAAAATTTATGATCTTGAACAAAGGAAAATGGTTGTGACCAGGGATGTCAAGTTTGTAAAAGATGTGTTTCCTTTGGCTAAGGCAGAACTGAAAAACCAAACTCATGAACCTGAGATTTTTATAAATCATAACCCAATTGCTCAATGTAATGATTGTGAATGCCATAGTGGAACCACCAAAAATATTCATGCAGGAGGAGTACAAGAGCAAACAAGGGAAAATGCACAAAATAATAATGTTGGAGAGGACCCCACCATCATAAACACTTCTGATCATTATTGGGAAGATGAGAACCCAAGCATGCAACAAGAATTTAGCATACAACGTGAAGAAGATGAAGTTACGTTGCATGATGAAAATGATAATATAGACCCACATGTTGTGCCTCAAGAATTCGAAGAAGGGAGACAGAAAAGAAATAAAACACAGCCCATACACTTGAACGACTATCAAGTGAATCTTCCCCCATCGATTGATCACACGCAACCCGCCTCCAATCAAGGATTTTCAACGGTACATCCCATATCTCATTATGTTTCATATGAACTTTTTTCTAACACTCACAAAGCTTTCTTAACCGCCATCAACTCCCATGATGAGCCGAAAAATTTCTACCAAGCATCTAAAGATGAAAATTGGAAAGAAGCTATGAAGAAAGAGATCCATGCTCTTGAGCGCAATGGAACATGGACTCTCGAAACTTTGCCAAAAGGAAAGAAGGCCCTCGACTCCAAATGGGTGTACAAAATTAAATTCAAACCAAATGGTGAGGTGGAAAGGTACAAAGCGAGACTTGTGGCGAAAGGCTTCACCCAAATAGAGGGTGTGGACTATCATGATACTTTTGCTCCCGTCGCTAAATTGGTAACTGTAAGTATCCTTCTTGCTATTGTTGTTAAAATGGGGTGGGAAATCCAACAACTTGACGTCAATAATGCTTTTCTACACGAAGACTTGGAGGAGGAGGTCTACATGAAAATACCACAAGGATTCACAAACAAAGATGAGACAAGGGTTTGCAAACTCAAGAAATCCATTTACGGTTTGAAACAAGCATCTAGAAACTGGTATCACAAGTTCACAAAATCACTCACTAGTCTTGGTTACAAACAATCTAAGGCAGATCATTCTTTGTTTATTTACAAAGATTCTAGTGTGTTCGTGGCAGCCCTTATATATGTTGATGATGTGATACTCGTGGGAAATGACGTGAAACTGATAAAAGAAACGAACTACACCTTGACAAAGAATTTAGCATCAAAGATCTCGGTTCCTTAAAATACTTTTTAGAAATAGAGGTTGCGAGAACATCCGAAGGTTTAGTCCTTAGCCAACAAAAGTACACTTTGGACATCCTTGGAGATAGTGGGTTGCAAGGTTGTCGCCCTAGTGCTTTTCCAATGGAACCGAACCTGAAACTTGACAAAGGAGAAGAAGAAGAAAAAGTTGATGTGAATCAATACCGAAGACTCGTAGGTCGTCTACTTTATTTACAAGCAACTCGACCGGACATAAGCTCTGTTAATATTCTAAGTCAATTCGTTGATGATCCTAGACGTAATCACATGGAGGCAGCCACTAGAGTTCTTCGCTATCTCAAAGCAACGGTGGGGCAGGGCATCCTTTTGCCCAAAACTGGTGGTATGAATCTTGTCACCTATTGTGATTCAGATTGGCTTGGGTGCCCGTTTAGTAGACGGTCGAGGACGGGTTGCTTGCTTTTGTTAGGCGGGGCTCCAGTTTCTTGGAAATCCAAGAAACAATCTGTTGTATCACGTTCTTCTGCTGAAGCGGAATACCGTGCTATGGCCACATCTGTAAGTGAGGTGTTATGGGTTCGTTGGTTAGTTAAGGAATTAGAAGCTGCCCAAGATGGTCCAACGCCACTGTTTTGTGACAATCAAGCGGCTAGGCACATAGCTAACAACCCTGTTTTTCATGAACGAACAAAACATGTCGAAATGGATTGCTACTTTGTACGCGAACGCGTTGAACAACAAGAAATTACTTCAATGTATGTTGACTCCAAACAACAAATTGCTGACCTGCTTACCAAGCCTCTTGGGTCTCCTTTCTTGCGATCACTACTTGGCAAGTTGGGCATTCGAAACTTACATGCGCCAACTTGAGGGGGAGTATTGGAAATAACATATTCTCTTTATATAAACTCCTTAAATTAAGGCTGGATTTCCTATTATTTCCTATTTTGTATGTTTTATTCTAATATATGTATTTCATCTCGTTTAATGAAAATCATCTTTTTGGATCAATTTGTTCAGTATAGAGGATCGTGCAATGATACCATGAAGATTGGAAAATCGTTGCCTCTCTTTTCATTATCACTGAATATATATATAATGTCAATATTTACAAATACACCCTCTAAATATAAACAATATTTCCGGTACAAAATATGTCCACTAATATGCTCAATGACTGTATTTTATCATTTAATCACAAACATACTACCAAAACCAACCCATTATATATAGTTTTCTTTTGTTTGAGAATAGCAGGATGTTCAGGCAGAGATGGTAGTTCAATCTCACTTTATGATTTTGATGGGAAACGAGATTTGGTCGACTCTTGTTACATTCTGGGATAAGAGTGTGTCAGGTCGATTAACGAGTTTGGTAACACTCATTTCAAAATTTTCTTCTTTTCTTCTTCTGAAATTTCTTCTTGAAATAGAAAAGTTGGAGGCTTTGTAATTTCAAAGAAGCTTGCGTGTTTTAACCTTTTCAAATTCATTTTCATCAAAAGAGCAAGTCGCACAACATATATCGCTACTCAGAATTATATATAACTTTAATAATCTAACAAAAAATAACACAAAACAACTTTTAAGTTTATAATAAAGTATTATAATATGTTTTATTTTTATCTTTAAAAAATACGTTAAAAAATTTTCTTGTATGAACTTTTGGTAATATATTGTGTATTTTACATTAGCTTTCATTAAAAACTTAAGCCACATTTCTCAAAATGAAAAAATATATTTGCTTTTAAAAGATCAAATATGTAATATTCATTATTACATTTTTTTTCTTTTTCTCTTTTATTTACTTTTTAATTATTCTAAAAATAAAGTCTATTTATTTTTTATGTCTTTAATTAAAGTATTTACTTATTTTTTTTAATAACTAAAACAAATGAAACATGTATTTTAAGAATGTAAATGAGTTGAGTTGAAATCAACTCATTTAAGTTTGATCTCGAGTCTTATAATACTTTACAATATGATCCTATTGAATCAATTTGTTGTATATGCCTTTATTTAATGTACTTATTCTAATGTATTTCTTATCACATAATTATCTTTATTTATATATCGTAATATATTACATTTATGCAAATTTATGTTCATGTATAAATTTAAGTTGCATATAAGGTTAATTATGTAAAAGTTTTGTTTGTTTATGCAAATCAATGTTCATAAACGAAAAAACCTTTCACTTAAATTTGTATATGATTTAAATCTACATAAATGTATTTAACAGCCTATATTGAGTTTATTTAATCTACCTATCTACCTGTACTAATAAATAAATGTTTTAATGACACATGTCATGTTTATAAAACTTCTCAACCTGCATGTCCCGCATCTCTCTCCTATTAAATCTACCTACTCTAATAAATGAGTATTTTTAGGGAACACGTGTCGTGTTCTGGTTAAATCTAAACAAGTTTTTCTCGTCTCTCTCTCCTAATAAATACTATTAATTTTAGTAATTAACTTATATAATTAAATATTAAAAAAATATAGTTTTTCTTTTTCAAATATTTTCCTAATATATTAAAATTTAGAGTTAAATGTCATTTTAGTCCTTGTGGTTTGACAACTTTTGCCATTTTCGTCCCTTTGGTTTGAATTTTGCCATTTTGGTCATTTTCATTTTATTGTCATTTTCATCCCTATAGTTTGATAAATTTTGCCATTTTAGTCCAAAATTTTAAATTTAATTGGACTAAAATGGCAATAAAATGGAAACCATAGGGATGAAAATGACAATAAAATGAAACCATAGTGACCAAAATGGCAAAATTCAAACCACAGGGACTAAAATGGCAAAAATAGTCAAACCACAAGGACTAAAATGGCATTTAACTCTAAAATTTAATAAACAATAAGAATAATTCAATTATATCTTGTCCTAAGTATAATTTTATAATTGTTAAATATTTATTATTATTTAATGCTAATGAATTAAATTTTCTATTATCCAACCCGTGTGTAATACACAGGGTTTTAGGCTAGTATCTAATATTAAAAAATAAGATTAAATATTAAATATACTTTTAATACATTTAATTTTTAAAATAAAAAAGATTTTTTAATACATTAAAATATATTAATATTAAAGAAACTTTTTAAAAAAAATAATTATTATAGATTATAAAATTTTCAAAAACAATTATTTGAAACACAATATTTAAAGAAAAAGAAACTATAAAAAAAGTTAGGGTTTAAAGAAATAATATTTTTATTTTAATACTTGAAATATTAAATCATACGAGATTGTAATCGTATTTTATATTAAAAATCATTTTTTCTAAATTTTCATTGATAATTATTCGTTATATTTCTTTAGTTAATCAGTGTAATACACGGAATACTGCCCTTGGTAAATATAAATGAAAGAGAATGACATGTTAAGTTGCTAACCACGACACGTTTTAGCAGCCTACATAAGATACTATAAATAATTGGACTGGACATTGAACCAAAATTAATATTTAGTTTTGAAAAAAAAAACTGTAACCAAAACTAATGATTTTCTAATCGAACCGAACATTGAACCGTAAGTTTTATAAGTTTATTGGATTGGATTCAAGAACTAGATAACATTATAAATCCTTAAAAAACATAAAAAATTAATTATAAAACATTAAAACAAACATAATCATGCTAAAAAAAATGCAGCATTTTTTTAATGTCTTATCTTTTCAATTTTAGGGAAAAAAACAGGTCCGACCACCATCCTGTTCATTGGTCTGACAAGTAAATAATCAGTTCAAATGTTGGCGATCCAAATGCATCAAATCGAACCAATTTTATCACTGATTTCTGGTCTAATCCGGTCACGAAAACACTGATCAAAACTAAATTTTCGTTCAACCCTTCGATATTTTTCCTTTTTTTTTTGAATTTAATGAATTTGGGCTCAAAAAATTTCTTCTATCGGCCTAAAACTTTTGGTTTGAAAGTTGTTTTATAGTTCTTAGATGTTTGGGCTTCTGTAAGAACAACTTTTCTTTAATGTTTATACTTGGTGTATTTAAAACAAAAGTTGAGGGTGGAATCTATTGTGTCTTTGTATTATTTTTTTAATGGTTTGGACCACCATAATTACCCGAGTTTGCCGTCTCAATTATTTGACTTTTCATATCAGTGACGGAGCTTGGAAAAAAGTCGGAGGGGGACGGAGGATTTTTAGGAAGAAAACGAGGGGGCCAAAGGATTTTTAGGATGAAAACGGAGGGGGCCAAAGGATTTTTAGGAAGAAAACGAAGAGAAACGAAAGATTATCCAACGAAATACTAATATATCGACCATTCTGAGCGAAAAAACAGGGGATGAGGGCTTCATCCCTGTTTCTAATACCCCCCCCCCCCCCCCCCAAAAAAAAATCGTGTTGTAAATCCATTCGTAGCTGTTGCATTGTATTTTGTTAGCAGTAAAGATTAGGATTAAATGCAAAGTTATAAAAAATCATGTGTACGTAATATTGTATACGTGTATACGTAAGTAACATGGAGACACACCTTGAAGCAACTTATAAGGTTGATATTTTGTGACCTTGAGGTCATAGATTAAAGTCGTTGAGAAACAGTCTTTTGCGCATAAATGTTGTGTATATCAAGTCAAAAAGCGATCCAGCTTCCCCATACTTTACACAAAGTAGAAACTAAGTCAAGAAATGAATATGCATTTTTTTTATATGCAAGTATATAACATATCATTGATGATCATGTTAAATAGTGTTTAGACACAAATTCAAACATAATAAGCTAAAAAAATAGGGAGGGGTTATCTACACACCCCAGGATTTTAATTCAACACCCCGCCGCCACCCATACGCCCCGTAGTGGCCACTACGGGGCGTTTGAGCCACAGACTGACAACCTTAAACGACAAAATTCTTTTCTCAGCTTTTTCAGGACCTATACGCCATGTAGTGACCACTACGGGGCGTTTAGGTCTAAAAAAAACAAACGCGCAACAGCTTGGGTCGTTTGAGGGTGATTTGGGGGGTTTGGGTATGATTTTTGAGGTGTAAAAATATAGTTTTTTTGTTAAAAACTATTTTTATATTTTGCGTATTTTGCGACGTATCTCTCGTAGCATTTTTATTTTACGACGACGTATCTCTCGTACGTAAAAGTTTAGTTATTTTTTTAAACGCTTGTTTTTTTGTTTGTAAAAATCTAATATTTTTTTGTTTAAAACTTGTTTTTTATTTTTTACGGTCTCTCAGTTCGTTTATTTTTTAATTGTTTTTTAAAACATTTAGTTTTGAAAGCTAAAAATGTTTTTAATTTTTAGATTTAATTAAAATTTAAATATATTAAATAATTTATATATGAATGACGTTCTTTGTTTAAGCATACTGTATTACAGAATAATACGATAAATAATGCATCACCAACCAAAACATATTTAAATAATAAACACGCATCAACAAGAAAACATATAATAATAAACACGTATCACCAACAAAGCATATTTAAATAATAAACACGCATCACTAACTAAAACAACCAGATATATGCACGCATCATCAACCAAAACAACCAAATATATACAAACTATAAACATGAATACAAGTGTATGTTTAACAAATACAAATATGACTGAAAATACTAAGGTGGAGGTGGAGGTGGAGGTGGAGGAGGATAATCTCGTGGCCGAGGAACTGCAGGAAGCTGAATACCCTCACCTTCTGCATGCCTGATGTCGACGAACTTAGCTATAAAACTAACTAAAAACCGACTTTAAACTAGACACAAAGTAATAAATCTAGACTCTCTAAAACCTAAGCTACCGACAGGCAAGTGTACCTATCGTATGTAACAGAGCAAAGCAAGTCCAGATATCGAACCCACAGACTTCTACAGACTGTACTAACTAGACTCTATGACTTATCTATACAAAATTTGTACTTAAATAAAATAATATTAAGAAGGGGGGTTTTCTAACAAAACTAAGAATAACTTAAATAAACTAAAACAGACGAGCAAACAAAGACTAAACCAGAGAAGAAAAGAAACAATACCTAGGCTTGAATCATATACATGCTTGACAAGGTTCTCTCGGGATGGAACTAATGTGATACCGGGATCTTATAATACTAAACTCAAAGGAAACCTAGAGCACCATCGACCCTTCTCAAGGATAGTCAACTGAGGATCCTAAAAGCCGTTAAACCACCGGATGAATGGATTTCCCTCACAGGTCCTCCAACTATTTATGAAGTATCCGCTAGATTATCTACCTCACAGTACAATAATCTCAAAACACCTAAGAAATAACTGTTAAACACTCTACCTCACGGCACGAAAGTCACAGTTCACTTAAATGCGAGGGATAATTTGGGTTTTCCTATTGGACTCGATAAACATGATTTGATAGACATACTAGAAAGATCTTCTCACAAAGGCTCTAACTAGAAATCCAACATCCAAGACTTATCGACAACTTCTCACCTCACGGCTATTGAAGCAAGTTGCACATCTTAACTGTTTAAATCTTGATAAAACATTCCTATGAATCACTCGGCCTAAGCAACTCATCCACTAATCAAAAACACACAGTAATTGATTCTAGCATGCACCTATTTTGCGACAGACAATCGCCAAGACACATGAGGAACATAATATCAACCATTCAACCATCAAAGATACACATACACATCCAATATTCAAAACCAAATCTTTAAATCATAAATCCATCACATCAAAATGTTCCAACACCGAAATAAACCAAGTCAATCATGCATAATCATCTAACCTAGATAGTTCTAAGAGTTTAGCCACTAAACATCATATGAAAACAAACCATAATCTGTTTAATGTAAGAAAACATGGGAATCGAATAAAAACAAAGAAACCGAATAAACCGAATGATGAACACCCGATGTCTTCGATCCTACGCCTTGATTCTTCAATCTTTCGCTTCCCAAACCACCAAAAATCACTTCTTGGTCGCCTCTCCCGTCTCTCCTCTTCGATGATACCCTAATTTTTCCTCCCAGCCGTTTTTAATTGAACAAACTTGAATTTCTGCGTTTTTCTTCGCGTCGCGTACCGCGACAACATTTCGGAACCCCCTCGCGCTACGCGAGGGGTCTCACTACCCGACAAAATAGTTGGGTCAAACCCGCAATCATTAAAAGGGTAAAATCGTCTTTTCCACGCGACAGGGTTTCTTGAGGGCCTCGCGGTACGCGAGGGATTCCAGAATTCAGAATTTTGATCTCTTTGTTCTTGGGCTTGTTCTCTTCCACCCGGTAGCTCGTTTTCTTGATCTTTTGCTCTAAAATGATATGTTTATTACCTGCAAGCATGAAATTACAGAATTGTGAAGCACCAGCTAATTCGACTCTAAAAACTGAATAAACTGTACAAAAACTTAATGGAAACAAAAGGAAAAATAGATGTGTTTTACAACACATCAATGCCTAAGCTCGACATGCACATGCCACGAGATCAGATCCTCCAACCGATCCAGTCGTCGCGTCTGATCAGACTGCTGCTGTAGGATCTGCGTCTGCTGCTGCTGTATCTGCAACAGCTGCTGGATGAGCTGCTGCGTCGAATCAGCTATCCCCTGTATCATAGCCTCGACACGAGCGGGAAGCCGCACCGCTCTGTATATGCGCTCAGGATGCTGATGTGGCACATCCTGATGCGGCTCCCCCTCGCCATGTGGCGGGGCGGCGGCGGCGGTGGCGGCTGCTGTGGCTGCGGCTGTGGGAACACAGGCATAGGGTCCTCGTCTCTGTAATGGAGATCATTTGGCCCCGGCTGCCAAATGACCCCCCTCTCGAGCGAAAATCGAAGCCCGACCCGTGGGAATGTCTGCGCGATACGCATGCCAAGCACTGTCCGTCGATCTAAACGAACTGGATGAAAGGCCTCCATACCGGCAGGCTCCATATCTATAAGCCCGTTAAAACGAGCAATACGGGTCACATACACCCCCCGAAGATCAGCCCCCTCTCCTGGCGATGGTAATACGTGCTAAAGTACTCGGCGAGACAACGTGCAAGGTTGCACGGTCTCCCACTCAATATACAATACAAAAAAAATAAATCCTGTAAAGTGCACCACTCCTGGCTCATGCCACGTCCTGTAACAGACGAGGCAATGCACCGGTGCAAATACCGAATGAGCGGGTCACGAATACGCGTGACCCGGGCGCTGCGGACAAAGGCGTCGTCGCCTATCCGAGGCCACCAAGCACTGACGACGGCGTCGTCAGCTGTATGAATAGCCGTCGTGTAGATCGGCATATGAGTCTCCTCCTCGGTGTACAAACCGAGGACGCTCCCAAACTCGGCCAAAGACAAATGGTACGCGGCCCCGCAGAGTCTAAAGGAAACCTCTGCCGGCTGGGCCTGACCCGGCTGTGGCTGGAAATCAGGAGCCTGAGGCCTGTACCTAAATGTCGAAAGAAACTCCACAGTGATAAGTTGGTACTGTGGAGCATACGTCATCTCAAAAAGACGAGACCATGGCGTGTCCTCACCAATGATCGCCGTCATCCTCTCCTGCTGGCCAAGCTTGGCCAACAGGTCGTAGTCAATCGCCTTCTGGTTGCCCATCTCCTTCTTCAGGAGACGATCGCGCCTCTTACGCGCGTTCGTCCCCTGAGGAAATGCCAACCAGGGATGGTCCATAAGCTCGTCAAAATGATCGACATCTAGATCATCAACATGCGGCTGTCCCACATCGTCATCAGCAATCTCCATCTCATCAGAAGAAGACATATCTGAAGAATGAACAAATAAAACAAATTACGATAATAAATAATAAATAATAATAATAGTAATAATAAATAATAACAATAAATAACAAATAAATAATAAGAATAATAATAAATAATAAACAAATAACAAATAATAATAAATAATAAATAAATAAATAATAAAAAAAATAAGAATAATAATAAATAGTAAACAAATAACAATAATAATAATAAATAATAAATAATAAATAATAATAAATAAATAATAACAATAATAATAAATAGTAAATAAATATTAATTATAGTTATAATACCAATAATAATAATAATAAATAAATAATAACAATAATAATAAATAGTAAATAAATATTATTATAGTTATAATAACAATAATAATAAATAATTATAAATAATAACAATCATAATAAATAGTAAATAAATATTAATTATAGTTATAATAACAATAATAATAAATAAAATAAATAATAACAATAATAATAAATAGTAAATAAATATTAATTATAGTTATAATAACAATAATTAATAAAATAATAAATAAATAATAACAATAATAATAAATAGTAAATAAATATTAATTATAGTTATAATAACAATAATAATAAATAATAAATAAATAATAACAATAATAATAAATAGTAAATAAATATTAATTATAGTTATAATAACAATAATAAATAAATAATAAATAAATAATAACAATTAATAATAAATAGTAAATAAATATTAATTATAGTTATAATAACAATAATAATAAAAATAAATAAATAAAACAATAATAGTAAATAGTAAATAAAATTAATTATAGTTATAATAACAATAATAAATAATAATAAATAATAACAATAATAATAAATAGTAAAATATATATTAATTATAGTTATAATAACAATAATAATAAATAATCAATAAATAACAATAATAATAATAAATAATAAATAAATAGTAATAATAATAGTAAAATAACAATAATAATAAATAATAAATAAATAATAACATAATAATAAAAGTAAATAAATATATAATAATAGTAATAATAACAATAATAATAAATAATCAATAAATAATAACAGAAGAGAAGCAACGCCCCGTAGTGGCCCATAGGGGCGTTGTTTTGAACCAGAAGGGCAAACGCCCCGTTGTGCTCCAAACGGGGGGTCCGCGGTCACGTTTGCTTCAAAAACCCAACCCCCGGTCATCCACCAAGATTAATCGGGTCGGATTACTAACCTTGAAGTTGCAAACGAGGTCCAAACGAGATCC
>SZYD01001823.1:0-37620 GCA_009363875.1 Mikania micrantha | reverse complement strand
GTAACTCATTTGCGATTAAAACATACTTCAAACTCAAATTAAATCATACAGTGTTCTTAACGACTCTTCTATGATTTCGAACGAGATAAGAAACACAATAGGGATCATCTAGTTCGAGGGATCAGCATCGCGGTTGGGCCGAACGTGTTCCTCAATCGAACCATTCAATACAAAAACAATTCCAGGTGATTATCATATCCATTAGATTCGGTTTATGCGAATAACATTAACCCTATGGATTCAAGCTCTCAAAATCACCCTGTCGATCAAATTGGATCAGATTCTGATGTAGGGTCATAACGATTTGGATAATGATTCAAACCAGTGTTTAAAACATATTAGAAAGGATATCAATCAGCGAACCCAACCCTAGCATACTGGTAAGGGTGGTTTCCAATTTATACTTCCCCTGTATATATCAATATCTATTGATATATATATATATATATATGTATTATTTGTTGATTTAATTGATACTACTATTTTAAATTAACAATACTATTATTTGTGTTTTATATCTTTTAGCTTACTTTATTTATTTGAATTTTTCTATATTTTAAACACAGACATCATCAATGACAATATTAAACACATTTCAAATACAAATAAATCTTTATTTGTATGGTATAAATCTAAGGATGTTTCTGTTGCAGAAAACCTTAATTTTTTATAAACTCCTACGTTTCAAAGAATGCCACAAAATTATAATAGTAATATTTTTTATAGTATTTTTATTTTATTTTCTCGTTATCATAATAAACAATACTTATTTTCAACAAATAAGATTTTTAAATATATTATAAATTAGCATTTTATATTTTTATAGTTTTAGATATAGACATGTTAAATAACTATAGTCAACAGAGGTGAAAGATAAGAAAAAATTATTTGGATAGAAAAAAATAAAGAACATATATGTAACACAAATCATTAAGAGTTCATTTATGCTTCAGACTATTGCAATGGATGAAAATTTCAATTGTAAGACTTTTATTTTTATACTACTATCTTACAACATCATATATAATAACCTGCACTTCTAATTGACATGTTGTTTTGAAGGTTGTTTATAATATGTCAACATTATAAAATATAATGTTATTATGTGTTTCTAATGACAAAAAATATTAATAAATAAATATTATCCATATACATACACACCTTCAAGTGGTGTTTTTACCGATGAAAACCTCATAAATATGTTATTTTACATTACAAGAGGTATACCTTTAAGTTTATACTCGTTTTGATTTTATTTATGTTTTACAATTGAGATTTTATACTTATCTATTTAAGTAAAAAACAACAAAAATATCAATATATTACATCGATCATGGTGATCAAACTCTTATATATGAAATATGCTGTGACAATTCGCAATTTCCAGGTTAGAATCATAACTTGGAAATAAAGAAAATGAGTGTAAGTGAAATTACGAAACGAGGCTCCGATTTCAAGATACACTGAGTCGAATAAAACGTTAAATAAGAGATCAAATATTTTGAAATCTTCATGTCATGAAATTATAATGGTTGGAAAGAGCTAGAAAAATCATGAACGTGGGCGAAAACGACGCGTAAAACTGATTTCGCCTATAAAAGGCCAGACCCATATTTCGCCTATAAAAGGTCGATCACCTGATTTCAATTCTGGTCGCGAAGAATTAAGTTTCAGCTCTCAAGTCCCAACCCTACACCTCCAAATACCCACATTTAACCCCTCCAATCATCTAGTGTTCAACGCGAGGTGCTACCGAACTTCTGTAAGGTAAAAATCTCGATTTTTTATGATGCTTGTTTTAGATCTTATTATTATTATATAATAGGATTATGTTAAATTTTTTGGTTTAAATCAAAAACACGTCGAGGTTCTGCCCGACTAAATTTTGGGAAACAAACAATTATAAGCAGAGATTCTGCCCAATTGTTTTCAGGAAACTTAAGAAATATAAGTCGAGGTTCTGCCCGACTTAAAACCTGAAAACTTCACTTTTATAAACAGAGACTCTGTCCAAAACAAGTATACAAAACCTTAGTTTTGATCCATTATAATGTCCGATTATCATGAAACCATATCATAGATCATAATGGTTTTAACCATTTGATTATAACAATGGTTGTGATTGTCCTGATCATTCTTTGGAATGATCAATGACAAGGATTAACTATTTCTAAACCTGGAATCCATCGAGAAACTGTTTTGGTGATATAATCAACAACAATACTAATTTGGTTAAACTGAGAATGTTCTGATTAAACCAACAAGTCATAAGTTTCTTAATAAGATTCTAAATCATTATAGGTTTTCAGTTATCACACGTTGTGAGATGTTAAACTAAGGAAACTGATTAAACATTTGAGATAAGATTGATGACTTGAGTTGTAATGTCCTTGACATTGAACGTTAAGGAAAATTCTGAGAGTCAGATTAAGCTTAAGTAACTCATAGAACTCTAATAACATGCATGTTTAGAGTTCAAGAACTAGTGATACGAACGTTGTGCATTGTTATTGATTTGAATCAACTCAGGTGAGTTCACGAAACCCTTTTCTGTATTTTGGCTTTTGAAACTCGGGGAATGAGAAAACATAAAAACTCATTTGAAACATCTTGATTATTGTGAAGCTTTGAAACGCTTTTGACACATTTGTGAAACATGAAACCTGATTGGATCATGTGAAACCTTGAAACGCTTTTGATACATTTTGTGAAACATGAAACCTAATTGGATCAGGTGGAACTCTGAAACGCTTTTGATACATTTTGTGAAACATGAAACCTGATTAGATCAGGTGGAACTCTGAAACGCTTTCGGTACATTTTGTGAAACATGAAACCCGATTAGATCAGGTGGAACTCTGAAACGCTTTCGATACATTCTGTGAAACATGAAACCTGATTAGATCAGGTTGAAACTCTGAAACGCCTCAATACATTTTATGAAACATGAAATGCTTTTGAAACATTTTGGGAAACATGAAAACGAAAGCGTTGTAAAACATTTGGTTGAAACACGTGACAGTGGGGAGAACACACATGACCGAACTTTCATTATTTTACGGTTACACATTTGTCGCTAAGTCCCCTATTCTGTAACCGTTAACCGTGGGGGCGTGATTAGTGAGAATAGATTCTATTTATGATTGATAATCCCCGCCCGTGGTTCATAGCTAAACCACGACCAGATGTCGAGCGGGCGCTCAATAAGGCTAAAACACACAATGTCTTGCGACAAGGATACTGGGAAGGGGCAAACACTGAACTTGTCAGCTCGGTTACGGGAGCCTAGGAGTTATAATTGAACATTTGGTCGGGAACTAAGCACGACATTGTTGGAAGGAATAATGTTCGCACTGGATACCAATGTTTTATACCCAGTTTGGGACATGAATATTATTTAATTCTTTTTATGAAAACATTTGATTGGTTGGGATACATTACATACATTTTGACATTTTAAAACTTGTGAACTCACCAACAATATGCTGACTGTTTAAAAATCATGTTTTCTCATATGTATAATGATACAGGGGATGGAGCTAGGAGCTCAATCTTTGGAGACATGTAGTAGAGTCTATGAGAGTTAGACTCATCAGTATGATACATAGCATAGTATATATGTGTGAAACTCAGTTAAAATTGTTATTACATTAGGCTTCTGACTAATGTAGTTGTAACATTGCTCTGTAATATAGAAACATATGTGTCTTTTGTTGTAAACAATGACTGTGAAACCTTGAAAGTCATACGGTACGCTTCCGCAACGACAAGGGTGTGACATATGCCATATAAATTTGTAAAATGATGAAGCTGCTAAAGGAAAATCCTATAATTGAGTTAATAAAAGTTGTTCAGCATGTTGAGCATATGGTAAAGTTCAATCGCCTAATATGAAGGAACCATTACAAAATTACCAGCATCTTAATAATGATTTAGATTGACAAAGTAATTATTTTTTAAGAGCGTTCATCGTTACAATTCAATGTTCTCGTTTCGTCCATGGGTGGAAAGGTGGCTTATTATATTAACAAAGGAAATGCTCTAATTATATTGAGATTAAACTGTTAAAATTATTATTGCATGATAAGTTGTTTTTAACTAAACATGGTTCTAAAACAAATTCACTCAATGATACATATATGATACTAAGAACGAATTGTTTAATAGACATTCAGTTTGTGAGTATGTATTTGACACTATAATTAATTTATTGTTAAATTTATATACAATATTAAATACACATAATATTTCATTCGTATGATCTTTTTAACACCGTCAGATAAGAAGAATACGTTTAAATTTTAAAGAAGACAGTTTTCACTTACAGTATCCTTCGCAATGTCAATAAATAAAAGTTAAGGTCAATCGTCATCAAAAGTATGTTTGCTATTTAAACAGCCAAATTTTCTTACATGAACAACTGTACATTTCTTTATCGAGGGTCAAAATCAGGGACGTTATTAATTTTTTTATAAGACGTTTAATGTTACTAAGATAACGTCAAATGTTGTATATTTATAATTATAATTTATATATATAATTATAAAATGTACATGTATATAATAAATTATATAATTCATTATAAATACTAGTGCGATGCCTACGCGATGCGGCAGTAAACAAAACATTACAGTTGCTGATTTTGGCTCATAAAAAGCATAAAAAACCACATTTTCATAAAATCAACTCTTTTAATTTAGTTTTATATTAATATTTAACTATAAAACTATTATGAGAAAAGTCACAATTTTTAAAAGGCCAAATATGAAATGAAAAATGTGACATAAATGTTAAGAAGTGATTTATTTAATTTGAGATGGTTTCTTTTATAGTTGTTCTTTGACACTTTATTTCTTAAATGTATCAATGTGTGACAAGCTAAAAAATAAAAAAAAAACCTTTTGTTTATTTGTAAGTTGTACTTCATGCTATAAGAGTTGTAAAACTCTTAATTTTAAGAGTTTTTGGTAAAAGACTATTTTGTCCTTCTAATATCTTTCTACTCTAATAAAGGAGTATTTTTAGAAGACACGTGTCACATTCTGGTTAAATCTGGAAATGTTTTTCCCGCCTCTCTCCCCTAATAAATACTATTAATTTTTAGTAATTAAATTATATAATTAAATATTAATATATATATATATATATATATATCGTATTACAATAATGTACTCGTTTATTGAAATTTAATAAATAATAAGAACAATTCAATTATATCTTGATCTTAAATACAATTTTATAATGATTAAATATTTATTATTTAATATTAACGAATTAATTTTTTATTATTCAATCAGTGTAATACACGGATTCTAGCCTAGTGTATATTATATAGTTGTATAGATATAGATATTCTTTGTTGCATCATTTTTTTTACGCAAACACTTATAAGACGTTCTGCATTGCGCACTTAAGAGCCAAAGCACGTCACACGTGGAAATGTGGCAGTCATACGTACGCATTGGAATCCAATGCATTCCCTTCACATGCACTTCATTAAGTGCGGTCCAAGTGCAAAAAAACATGTAACGGCACTTTTTGAGAAATTTTTTTTAATTCTTTTAAAACTCTAACAGCTATTTTCTTTTAAAAAAAAAGGGCTAGTTTTTTCCTCCTATAAATACCCACTCAAAGTAACTCGTTTTTCACACCAAAATCTTATACAAACTTCTCTCAATTTTTTCAATTTTCACACTCTTAAAAATGGATCTAAGAGCCCCCTTTTCGTTCACTCATTTGTTAAACGACGGCGATGATGTTCAGCAAAACCCACCCCAACAACCTTAATTACCTCAGTTCTCACAAACACAACATTTTTCTCAGTATTCACAACTACAACCGTTTCCTCAGTTTCACCAACAAAGACATTCATTCCCTCAATTTGGTCAATTTCCTCCAATGCCACAGTTTTCTCAACCACAACCAGCTTTTGATGCTCAACAATTTCTTCAATGGCAACAATATCAAAAAACATCCCAAATGCATCAAACTCAATTTCTACCAACTCAGGAACATGTGGAATCACCGTCAAAAGAAAATGCCACAAAAAAGATGAAAAAACCAAGCAAGATGGCGACTGAGAATGACGAGAAACCAACCAAGACGAGTCGTCAAAAGTGGTCACAAAGTGATGAGGTGTTGCTTGCACAAGCTATGATTTCAACTTCTGAGAATCCAATCACTAGCAAGAACCAAAATGTAGATGTTTTTTGGAGTAAGATTGAAAAATACAACAATGAACGTCAACTTTCAATTCCAAGAGATGCTCATAATCTAAGAAGTCACTGGCATATGTTTAAATCTAAGTTGAATAGATTTAATGAGTTGTTCTTACGAGTCAAGTCTCGTTACAAAAGTGGTTGGTCAGAAGACCAGTACATCCAAGAAGCTCGACAGTTGTACATTAACGATCCATCCAACAAGACTTCTGTTGCTTTCACATATTAACATGTATGGAATGTTGTGAAAGAGCATGGTAAGTACAACTCTGCTACTCATATTCATGGCTTTCAACCGCCTAATAGAACAAAAACTCGCAGCTCGGGGGCGTATACGAGCTCTACTTCTGATGCCAACTTTGGTGAGAATCCTGAAATCACAATATCACTTGAAGATATTGATAAAGAAGACTTTGAAGTTCAAATTCAGTAGGTTACTACAACACGTCCAATTGGGAGGGACAAGGCCAAAGCAGAAGCCAAAGCCAAAGCCAAAGCCAAAGCTAAGCTAAAAGACAAAGCAAGAATAGAGCCATTTGAGTACGACCTAAGAAAGCTCAAGCTCATTGATGAGATATCCTCGACCAATCGTGCTAAGAGTGAAGCAATTGAAAAATTCGAGCATAGAATCGATAAATTCTATGAAATTGAGAAAAAGAAGCTCGAGATGAAACAAAAAAAAAATTGAGATACAAGAGCGGCAAATACTGATGCAAGAGCGACAAATACTCTTCCTTGACACCGCTAACATGAATCCATTTCAACGAGCTGAACACGAGGGAATGTGCGAGCAAATCTGCAAGAAATACGGCTCCAATCGTCATGTTTAGATTAATTTTAGTAAAATGTTTAGATTAATTTATTGTTATGTCTATTTATAATATATGTATTTTTATTTTTAATGTAATTTCTTTTTATGCAATGGAAGATTAATTTTTAGGAAAGTGTAGCACAACGGCTAGTTTTATAACGGCTAGTTTTCCCAACGGCTAGTTTTCCCAACGGCTAGTTTTCTAACGGCTAGTTTTTTCCACCACTATAAATACCTATCTAGAACAACCATTTTCAATACACACAAATTCCTTTTCCTCAAACACTTATCTATACAATTCAAAATGAGTTCAGATGATGAACAAGTCTCACAAAACATCCCGATGATTTTGTCTCAACACTTTCAAACTCTCATTTCCGATGATGTTGAAAAAATAACGATGCATTTGTTTGCACTTGATGCTGAAGATGATGTTGATTCACAAGAAGGAAGTTCTTTTAGACAGAAGGGCAAACGAAAATACATAAATAGAGGCCGGAAGGATGGAGACACCCGTTTGTGGAATGATTACTTTGCTCCAGAGCCGGTGTACGATGAAAGATTCTTTAGACGAAGGTTCCGGATGAGCCTACGTCTTTTTAATCGCATTGTTGAAGAAATCTCTAAACCAGGAAGTTGTCAACATTTTAAACACAAAGATATGATGCTATTGGTGTAAAAGGTCTTTCACCAAGACAAAAATGTACAAGTGCCATTCGTCAGTTGGCTTATGGTGCGTCAGCTGATCAATGTGATGAGTACATACGCATTGGTGAAAGCACTTCCATCGAATGTTTACACAAGTTCTGTAGGTCTATTGTTGAGGTTTTTGGACCACGATATCTTAGAAGGCCTAACCAAGATGACATTCAACGGTTGCTACAGCTGCATTTTGAAAAACATGGGGTTGTTGGAATGCTTGGAAGCATAGATTGTATGCATTGGGGTTGGAGAAACTGGCCAACGGCTTGGAAAGGGCAATATACTCGAGGTGATCATGGTTATCCAACCATCATGCTAGAGGCTGTGGCATCACACGACCTTTGGATTTGGCATGGATTCTTTGGAGTGGCAGGTTCAAACAATGATATCAATGTTCTTAATCAATAACCGGTATTCAATCAAATATTGGAAGGGAATGCACCACAGTGTAACTTTACAGTGAACGGGCATGAGTACACGCAGGGATAATATCTTGCAGATCGCATTTACTCAGAATGGTCAACACTTGTAAAGAGTTTCGTTTATCCTCCAAACAATAATCTTAAAATGCAATACTATAAGCGACGACAGGAGTGTTGTCGAAAGGATGTTGAACGAGCATTTGGTGTCCTCCAAGCAAGGTGGGCATGCATGTATCATTCTACATATGAGGCCCTAGAAGATCTACCAGCATACTAGTGTTGGGTGATATAATACATGCATGTATCATTCTACATAATATGATTGTAGAAGATAAATGTCATGCGATAACTAATTGGTCCCCTGAAGAACACGAGCCTGAACCATCAAGTTATAATGAAGGTGCACCGGCTGAATTTGCAAACTATCTGCAGAGGTTTAAATCCTTACGAAGTAAAGATACTCATATCGCACTACGCAACAATCTTATGGAACATCTTTGGAATCTTAGGCAAGTTAATCAAGAGTAGATTTTATAGGAAAACTTAATTTTCGTCGTCTTGTTTTCTTTAAGTTTTTTTTTTTTTATTTTTAATTTTAGGTGTAGTTTAATTTTAAGTATTTTTATTTTATTTTTTAGGAAAATGTAATTTCTTTTTATGTAATGCCATTTTAATTTTTATTTAATTTTTTTTTCTTTTTTTAATTATTTAATTATATTTTATATTTATTTATTAAATATGTTTTTACATTAAAAAATCATTTGTTTAAAAGAAAAATAGAAAATGAAATGGTGATGTGGAAGAGAGAGAATGCATGTAGGAATGATGTGTTGGAGTTAAAAAGAGGAGAGAGAATGCATGTCAAAAGAAAGAATAAAATGCTGATTTGACAGTGGTGACTAGAACTGCATGTGATAAATGCAGTATTAGCATTGCGGGTAGTCTAACAATACACAATACACGTATTTATAACCTACTAGGTTAATATCCCGTGTGTTACACGGGTTAAATAAAAACATATAATATATAAATACTAATGGAAATTTATACAATATACGATGATTTTTTTGTAATATAATTAAAAATTAGTATAACTTAATACTTTAATTAATAAAATAATTATATTATATCTTAAAACCCTAATTTTTTCAAAGTTCAATTTCATTTTTTTAAATTTAAAATTTATAATATTTTTTTTAAAAGTGTGTACTTTAACATTAATATATTTTTGATCTATTAAAAATCTTTTTTAATTCAATACATTTAATATGAGATATATTTAATATGAGAGAGAGGTGTGAAAATAAAGCTAAAGGACTCTAAAAACATAACATGTGTCCATCAAAACCTTTGTTTATTAGAATAAATAGATTTATCAGTAAAAGCAAAAACACGAGGAGGCAAAACAGATCAAGCCGGCTTGAACCCAAGCCTCGTGATCTCAGATCCCCGACCCTCTTCATTCATCCACATCAAAAATTAACCTAAATCAGCTTATTCGCCATGGCTATGGCGATCAGGCTTTCCATCCTTCTTCTCTTCTTCTTATCCTCATTGATACCTACCTTCTCTCTATTCGAAGATCAAGTCGGATTCATGGACTGGTATCTCTTTCAATTTAATTTATTTTTTGTACTGCGATACTAACTCTTGAGCTGATTTTGAAGGATTTTAGCCTTTATGTTGGTACTGTATATTGATGTGACATATGTGCTTAAATTTTTTTCAGTTCAACTATCTATTATGTATACAGCATCCTGATGCGTTCGTTAATCCTTTTGCCTTGTTCATTACTCGGCTTCCGTAGTTTAAAATCATCGAATTTAGATGGCGTAGAATTCAATTTTATCTGTTCATGGAGATAAAGGGATGCCTTTTTTTTAAATAATGTGAAACAGCCCGGTCTCCAATGTTGATATCAATGTCTGAGTGTGGCTCTTAGTTTAAATGATCAACAGGTGCATGGTTATGTATGCCTGATGCATATCTTGCTGAATTTGTAAGCTATGTGTCTTTATTCATATAGCTTGACGATATGTTCTAACCAATTATGTTAAAAAGCACTAGTACCAGTCAAACAATTTTCTGGGTCCAGTTTAGGCAGTAAGGCAGATTATATTTGTTCTCTTAGAGGTTCAGTGACTAACCTATTTGTTGGTTAGTTTGTTTTACATGCCTACTATCCTAACTTTCACCGTTTTATGCTACATATATGTATGCCTTTGTGTTTTAATCATATATAGTTGGAACTAGATATGTTCTGCTTTCAGTTTTCAAACCATATTGTTTTGTTTTTCAGGCATCAACGGTACATCGGCAAAGTAAAGCATGCAGTATTTCACACACAAAAGGCAGGCCGAAAACGTGTTGTGGTGTCAACTGAAGAGAATGTTATTGCATCACTTGATCTTCGTCGAGGCGAGATTTGTAAGTTGCAGCCTTATCTAGTTTTTTTGTGTCTTTTGTCTATCAATTATTAGAGTTTATGCATGATAACTTAGTTCAATGAGTATGTATTTACTGGCCTATGTAGTTTGGAGACATGTTTTGGGAGCCAATGATGTTATTGACAAAGTTGATATTGCCCTTGGGAAATGTAAGTATTCTTCCGTGTAGCAAGACTAAGCTACTGGTTTCTGTACTTGTTTATTAGAATTTCAAGATAAGGGTACCAAATATCTGAATATTTTGTGTTTGAGAATGCGGAGAGTTGCATGGCAGATTGGCAGCAACTTATATGTATTTTACATAGTGTTTTAATTTTGTTTTTATTAAAGAAAAAGGTCAGAAAGGTAACGTGAATAAAAAATTTTGTAATATATTCATGAAATAGGGTTTCTACAAATAAGCAACCTCATTTTCTTTGTTTATAATTTGTAGAAGTACTTGAAGCTTGAATAACAACCTTGATACAATTTGGAATAGTGATCAAAACTAACGTCAAGCTTAACTCATGGAGCTTTTACCCAAACTAGTTGGTTTAGCTAAAATTGATATTAATTATTGTGATTTATAAAAGGGATACAATTAATATTAGGGCTGACAATTTCAGACATGTTAACACAACGCGGCTTTAACATGTTTCATCGTGTCTAAAACAGGTCGACACGTTAAGACTGTTTATCTTCATGTCTAAACTGGTAAAAATCAATTAAGCTGTTAAGACCTGTTTATAATTTAAAATTTAAAATTTAAAATAAATAATATAATAAAATAGGTGGGTAGCCGATTACCTCCAAAATGTCTAAGTCTATAACCTAGTTCCTTAACAGGTTCCTTAACAGATCATCGATAGTGTTAACAAGTTTCTTAACGGGTCATTTCGTGTTGACCTGTTTTAAACATGCCGTGTTCGTGTTTGGAAGAAGAGAAACAATAATTTTTCGTGTTGTGTTCGTGTCTACCCTTGTGTTTATGTCTTAAAGTGTCATGTTAGACCCGTTATGCAGGCCCTAGTTGATATTATGTTAATTTTTGTTGCTTAAATATTATGTTAATTTTTGTTAGACCTGATATATGTATCTATTGCATACCCTAAATTTTTTACACATTGTTTTATAAGAGTTTAATTTCTTGTTTTAAGAGAAAGGTTTCTTGAGGCATGGGTCTCATTGGGAATAGCCCCTGCATATCTTTGGATAGTGGTAAGATCTGCTCTTACTTCACTCTCCCTAGACCCTACGATATGAGTGAGGTGTTACTGAGTATGTTTGTTTGTTTGTACAAAGTGGCCTGCTTTATGAGATGCATATGTGGTTATTTCCTGCAACAATAATTTAATTGAAGTTAAGAGAGACTATGAATATAATCAAGCACAATCTGCCATTATTAAGTTTTCATTAAAGGATGATGTGTTTCTGAATGATACTTTTTTTTTTTAGATGTTATTACACTGTCATCAGAGGGGAGCATATTAAGAGCTTGGAACCTTCCTGATGGTCAGATGGTGTGGGAGTCTTTTTTATCAGGGTCAAAGTCCTTCAAGGCATTATTAACTGTTCCTGTGAGTAACATAAAGTCTTATGCTTTTTACTGCATTCTACACTCCATTTTTTTTCAACCCCTCATGGTAGGTTAACTGATCTGAAACATGGCTTCGGTAGTTTAGAGGTTAAGCTTCCGCCATATAAAATGGTGAAGCGTAACTTGACCTGAAAATCTAACCTCTTTGCCATTTGATTAAACCTAAAACTCAGATTGGCGCACCGTTATTTTTGGTTTCGTATCTACTAACACCTACACCTCAATCATATCTGGTCAGGGTTGTTAGAGTAAATAAACAGCATGGGAAATAATATACATTGCTGACTGTCTGAAGCATGTTATTTTGTTATCTGAACATACATTTTTGTGCTAACAACAGTTGTAACAAATTGATGTTCTCGTTATAATAATGAATATTCCTACAATATGTATGGTGAATTTTACTTTTTTCAGTCAAACTTGAAGGTGGATCTGGACAGTCCAATTTTTGTTTACAGTGGGGCAAGTCTTCATGCCATTTCTAGCATTGATGGGGAATATCTTTGGAAAAAGGACTTTGCAACTGAAGGGTCTGACCAATTCAACTTTTAATTCTTTATTCAGTTCCTTCATTGTAGTAGCTGACCTATGATAGCTATATCTATTCTCTTCCTGTGCAGCAGCACTGATGTTCATCAGTTGATTCTTCCTGGTGGGAGTGATATCCTTCATGTTGTAGGAGTTTCTGATTCATCTCAGTTTGATGCCTATGAGATTGATTTTAAGAGCGGAGGCTTACTGAAACATTTAAGCGCTTCATTTCCTGGTGGCATGAACGGGGAAATATTGCCAATTTCAGGTGACAGATTTGTGGTACTGGATGCTTTAAGGTCAGCTTTGGTGTTAATAACCATAAAAAATGGACACATCCACCTTGAACAAACCTATGTTTCAGATCTCATTCACGGGTCTTCTGGGAACACGGTTATTTTACCTTCAAAGCTTTCAGGAATTTTTTCTCTAAGAACAGACAATTGCATAGTTTTTGTTAAAGTAACCAATGAAGGGAAATTAAATGTATTGGAGAAGGTTGATAAATCGGTGGTTGTTAGTGATGCATTGCCCCTTTCAGAAGGTGAACAAGCTTTTGCACTTGTTCAACATGGAGATAGTAAGATTGAGTTATCTGTAAGGCTTGTTCATGACATGAGTAGCAATCACCTCAAGGAAACTGTCAAGATGGACCACGAGAGAGGATTCGTGGACAAAATTTTCATCAATAATTATGTTAGAACAGATAGATCCCATGGTTTTAGAGCATTGATTGTAATGGAAGATCATTCATTACTATTGCTACAACAAGGTGAGATTGTCTGGACTAGAGATGATGGACTTGCTTCGGTTATTGATGTGACAACATCAGAACTACCTGTGGAAAAAGTTGGTGTATCAGTAGCAAAGGTTGAGCACAGCCTTTTTGAGTGGCTGAAGGTATTAAACTTCATGTGATGCTTTTGATATGGGCACATGCTAAACTTTTCAATCATCATCATATTTATTCCTTGCAAATAATACATGTTAAAGATTTGATTATAAACTTGGTCCGAAAAAGTTTCTTGCAGAACTGTAAAAATACACTTTTGTTTCTTATGCAATAAAATGATTTTATTTCTCCAAGTTATACTGTGATCAGCAACTCTTTGATGATGATCTTTTTTCTCTTAATGGGATGTGTATTGCCAGTAACTCATGATAGTTTAACTCTTAAATGGAATAACTATTTATATGGTAGATTATGGATTTAACACGGAATCTAAGAGATTATGATTTTTGTTTAAGGGTCATATGCTGAAGCTAAAAGGAACTTTAATGCTTGCAACACCGGAAGAAACAGTAGCTATACAAAAGATTAAGTTACAGAATTCTGAGAAAAGCAAGATGACCCGTGATCATAACGGCTTCCGTAGGCTGCTTATACTACTTACAAGAGCTGGCAAGCTTTACGCGTTACACACCGGAGACGGACGAGTTGTCTGGTCCACCCTACTTCAATCTCTATGCACCACATCACAACAGCAATGTGCTTGTCTCAAATTGCACCAGTGGCAAATCCCGCACCATCATGCACTGGATAACAACCCATCTGTTCTTGTTATTGGCAGATGTGGACTTTCTTTGACATCCCTGAGTGCATTGTCAACTGTTGATGCCTACACTGGAAAAGAGCTTCAAAGTACGAGTCCTGCAAAACATTCCACCGTGCAAGTTATTTCGTTACCATTTAGGGATTCCATCGAGCAGCAGCTTCATTTATTGATAGATGCTGATAAACGTGCTCATTTGTACCCACCAACTCCTGAAGCTGTTCATATCTTCCAACGCGAGTCTGAAAATGTGTATTGGTACTCTGTTGAATCTGAAGCTGGTATATTGAGGGGGTATGGGGTGAAAAAAACTCATTCCAGTAACATGCCTAACGATTACTGCTTTGAGACTAGGAACTTATGGTCTGTTGTGTTTCCATCAGAATCAGAGAAAATAATCGCAACAGTGACAAGAAAACCAAATGAGGTATGTTTTTCTATATTGCATGAAACTAGTTAAAGCCAATGAAATTTGGTCCAATCTCCATTTCAGGTAACTTGTCGTCTACTCTTTCATCTAGAAAAGCCCTTAAAATAATTATCAACTGATGCATACAGGTTACCTGGTCAAAATGCTGATGACTTGTCACTTATTTGGCTTTTCTTTGATGGGCTTTTACTATTGCTTACCTTAAAATGAAAGTTCTTTTTTCAAATTTGAGGGTCTTTGTTAAGCCTGGCAAAATGGGCGGGTTGGGTAACAGGTCATAACGGGTTTGGGTTAGGATAGGTGTGAGTCATGATGAATTTATGTTAGGTTTCAAATCAGATTGGTTCAGTGGAAGCAATCAAACACACACAAAATCAATTAGAAAAGAGAATAGGCACGCGATTGAGAGTGGTTTGGTCAAGATGACCTACATTCACTATGCAACTGAGGTTTATCTTTATTAGGTGCTACAAGAATACAATTACATCCAAGGGATATTTATAATACCAAGATTAGGGTTAGTAAATTAGGAAACTAAATAATCAGCCATAAATAGAAAACAAAACAGGCCTAGGGCTGGGTGCTACATATCTAACAGCCTCTAGGGCCGGCTGCTTCTAAACCCTACTGATGTACCATCCTAAACAAAACCCAAAGCCTTTATAACCCAATAATCTCCCACTTGAAGGCTTTGCAACACAAACACCATCCGAGTAAACTCAAATCCAATAATTCTAGTATTCTTTCCAAGCTTCAATTTCAATCAGCTAAGACTTCATCATAACCCCTAATTGCATCCCCCTCGTCATCAAGTACGTGAAGGGTCAGTTGAGCCCTTGAGCTCCAACTCATTCTCTATCTCAACTGGAATGCACGATCTGCCAGTTCCAGAGATAACCTGAGAATCGCCAACACTTTCCTCATTCAGCAAGAGTTCCATAGGATAGATTTTATCAATCGGATTGCCGGTCTTCAAAACCCAACGTTGTTTTCAGAATGTACTCAGAGCATGCCTCATGTTCCACTGTCACCAAACCCCTGACCTAGTTCAAACCTTTGATTCCTCTCAATTTGAATCACCTTGGCACCAGGAGTCACTCTTGCAAATTGAACCCTCTTTTGCCCCTTTGACTCAGCGAGACCCGACTTTGGTTTGAGGGATGGTTACATTTCCCTTAGCACGTACTTCCATCATGTAAAATGTTCCACTCTTGTTTCTAGTTTCCATGAGCAATAATTAGATTTCCTTTGGTTACCTTCCATTTATCTCCACCAAACTTTACTTCAAGTCCCTGTTTATCTAGTTGACTGAGATAAGTCTCTTCTTCATAGCTGGAACAACCCTGACATCATTCAAGTTCCATATGGTTCCCAATTGAGCTACAGAATTAATATCACCCATGTCTATAACATCATAAACATCACCATTAGCTATTCGTACCTTCCCAAAGTTACCAACTTTTAGATTCATCATCATTTCCCCGTTGTGCGTAGCATGAAATGAAAGTCTGGAATCCATAACCCAAGAGTCTATGATGCTTTCCTCACTACACATTAATGCATCATCACAGTAGATGGCCTTAGCAGTGTTTACCTTAGCAGATTTTCCATGTTATCGATTTGGACATTGGATCTCAACATGTTCAACCTCATTGCAGATCCAACGTTTCACAGTCTTTCGAGTTCTAGATGAACTTCTTCCACAACTCACACTGCTTCTGTTGTTTTCCTTTGCCCATATGTAACATCTTAGAAGATGATCCACTACCAGTGCTTTTCCTGCGAATGTCTTCACCCAACACAATATCCCGAACCTCTTCAAATGTAAAACCATTAGTCCCCGTAGAACTAGCAACATCCGTTACAGTCAAGGTTTAAAAGAACGGAATCGCGCCTCGAGGCGTTTTCCTTCTGCCTCACGAGGCGTACGCCTCAAGGCGAAACGAGGCGTAAGTCCGAGGCGGGAGTAAATAAATAAATAATTTTATAATATATATGTCAAAAAAAATACTAAATATCAATTAAAGAACTTTTATAACTAATTTCAGCATCAAATTCAATAAACATAAAAAGGACAAAGTCTATAAAACAGAAAAATACTTCGCACAATGCTTATGTTTTTATTTAGAAATAATTTGAATAAGATAGTATTGAAAATTGAAAATTGATGATCAAAATATCAAATAAAAAGTACACTCCTTATATAAGATATTAAAATTAATATTAATATACATAAATATAATAAGTAAAAAGAATATTTCATAGTTCCATACTACGTATTACCAAAGAAACAAAATTAGGGTTTTCTTTTTCACGCATGTTCTCCTTCACGCATTCTTTCACAGCAACTTCTCCTTCACAGCAGCTCTTCTCCTTCACACAGCCCTTCACCTTCATCGTATCTACTCCACAATCGCAGGTATTCCTAAATCGATGCTCAATTTTTCATTTTGCCCGCTCAATTTCTTAACTCGGCGCAATTGGCCGCAATCCACGATCGGCGCAACATGCGTCTAACACTGGATCATTTCGTCTGTAGAGGTGATTCCGTCGACCATTTCGTCTGAAATCAGTGTCTCTTCGTCTGTAGAGGTGATTCCGTCGACCATTTCGCGATTTTACACAATTAGGTACGTGATTCGTTAACAACCGCCTCTAATTACCTCACCGCCTCAAGCCCATCTATACTGCCTCAGCCCAGTGAGGCGTACGTTTCTTAAAAGGTTGTGAGGCGCTGCCTCAAAAACGAATTTCTCCCGTTTCGCCTTGAGGCGCCCCTAAAGGCGCCACCTCAGACCGTTTTTTTAAACCATGGTTACAGTTCCAGGCCAACTATCAGGTACAGAAGATAGCAAAATCATAGCTTGAGTCTCATCATCAAACTTCATGCCTACAGAAGCTAACTTGGACATGATCGAGTTAAAATTATTAATGTGACCTGTGACTGAACATCCTTCATGCATCCTAGTCATGAATAACTCTCTAATCAAGAACACCTAGATGGCTTTTCATACATGTTTGATAGAGCAGTTATCATAACCTGTGACTGAACATCCTTCATGCATCCTAGTCATGAATAACTCTCTAATCAAGAACACCTAGATGGCTTTTCATACATGTTTGATAGAGCAGTTATCATACTACGTGTTGTGGTTTCCTGCATTATATTGAATGCAACACTCCTCGTCAGTGACAATGTAATAACCCCTCTAGCCATTTTGTCCTTTGAGTTCCAATGTTTGAGTAGTTCCAATGTTTGACTCAAAGGACAAAAGGGCTAAAGGGGTTATTACATTGTCACTGACGAGGAGTGTTGCATCCGCTTCGTCTTCCTTATCTTATCAGGCTTTCCAAGACCACATCCAAATCTTTCAGACCAAGCAATGCCTCTATTTGCATCTTCCACCATGCGAAATCGGTCCCATCAAACTTTTCAATTTGTACTCTCCTGTCTTCAGCCATTGCAAATAAGAAAAAAAGTCGAAACAAGAAATCCGATACTCGATTGTGATGAACGATCAAAGATTAAGTTTATAAAGAAGCCAAGAAAGGAAAATTAGTCGAAACCAAGCAACCTCCAATAAAACCAAAACCCAAAAATAAATACCTGAACCGGTAATTTTTTTTCTTCTTGCAGCCCGAATGTAACCAGAAACTTCAAGAGTTCAAAACTGAAACCCAAATTGCAGAAAAACACCCAAAACAGCCCAATCGAACAGCAGTCTGATTCAAACAGCAGCAATCAGTACCAAAACAACCTCTCTGTGATTTCACCAGAACGGAACATCAATCCGTCTGAATCAACAGCAAACGGTCCGAACAGCAGCCAGAACCAGTCTAAAACTGACAGAAACAGCAGCCCTTTCTGTCTCTCCCTTTTGCGACGACAAGGGTTTCTCCAACCCTAATCGCAGCAAAAACAGTCCCTTCTTTTCCTCCCGTGATTGAACCAATGCAGAACCGTGTGTTTACAGAAACTGTTGCTCTGATACACTTGTTAGGTATCTAATCATAGTCTGTTCAGCTGAAGCAATCAAACAAACACTCACAACCAATTAGAAGAGAGAAAAGACACGAGATTTAGAGTGGTTTGGTCAAGGTGACCTACATCCACTATGCAACTAGGGTTTATCTTTATTAGTTGCTACAAGAATACAATTACATCTTAGGGATATTTATAATACCAAGATTAGGGTTAATAAATTAGGAAAGTGAATAGTCAGCCATACATAGAAAACAAAACAACCCTAGGGCCGACACAAATCTAACAGTCTCTAGGGCGGCTGCTTCTAAACCCGACTGATGTACCATCATGAACAAAACCCAAAGCCTTTATAACCTAACATTTTAAGCAAAATCAATATGGGTCTAAATGAGTCATTTGTAAAAAGTTTCAATTTTGTTCAAGTGAAAATTAGTTGTAACTAAACAAATAGTCTATTTTAATAATTTTTAGTGATTTTCTCATCAATCATCATCATCATCGTACTTGGTATATCCTACCATTAGCAAAGCTAAGATAGGGTCTAAGGAGAGTAAGATGTAGACAACCTTACCTCTACCACGCATGAATAGAGATGTTGCTTCCAATGAGGCCCCCGACTCATGATGTTTGATTAACTGACCAACTCAACGCTTTTAATGTTATTTTCACAAAAAATAAAATAAAAATAAAATAAAGTTAAAATTTGTGTAATTTTACTTTTGCCATTCAAGGGTTGACACATATATGCATTATATATGTGCATCGCAAACGGAGCCATTTCTCATCAAACATATTATTGGTAATTATTATCTATTTAAATTCATTCTACTCACATAGTTTTTAGGTTCACATCTTTACTTGCATTGTGTTAAACTGTTACCCATTTCAACCCGTTTTGTATTATAGTGCTACCCATTTCAACTCAAAATATAATAATTGTTCACACAAACCAACTCATTTGTCTTACCTTAGGTCAAGATTTCCGGATCTAGTTTTTGTTGATGAAAATTAAGATGATGATAAAAAGAAATCGGTTCAAAGCTGTTTACCTTTTATGCAATTAACTTTTCTTTTGTTGCGAAAATATGAGTTTTTGTTGCAGAAATCAAATTAGTTTTATTTTTTTTAAGGTGGTTCACACGCAAGCAAAGGTTATTGCGGATGAGGATGTGATGTATAAATACATATCAAAAAATATGGTGTTTGTTGCTACTGTTTCACCTAAAGCTAGTGGTCCAATTGGCTCAGCAACCCCAGATGAATCAGTGCTGGTTGTCTACCTTATAGACACTGTAACCGGTCGCATACTTCACCGCATGACTCATTTAGGCTCACAGGGTCCCGTCCATGCGGTGAGTATCGGTGTTAGTTTTTGTTTACATGTAAAATAGAAACTCTGTTTTTACAAAATAATCGGTTTTTGAAGGTCCTAAGTGAGAACTGGGTAGTCTACCATTACTTCAACTTACGAGCACACAGATACGAGATGTCTGTTATTGAGATCTATGATCAGTCTCGTGCGGTATGGCGCTTAAAACTTGTTTTTTTTTCTTCCCCTATTAATCTATTCAACCATGCTTAATTTTGATTACCACCCACAGGAAAATAAAGATGTTTTGAAGCTTATTGTTGGAAAGCATAATCTCACTGCACCTGTCTCATCTTATTCTCGGCCTGAGGTTACTACAAAATCACAATCTTACTTCTTCACGCATTCGGTAAAAGCAATTTCAGTAACTTCGACCGCCAAGGGTATAACTTCCAAGCACCTCCTTATTGGCACAATTGGGGATCAGGTGAGCCTTAAAACAAAATAATTTTGTATTTTTAGTTTTAGCTGGTATTTTTTTTTTTTGTACCTGAATTTAATTCCATTTTTCATGAATTCATCTGATTATTTTAAGTTTTTACTTGAACTTTGCTTGCTCGAACTCTGTAGGTCTTAGCTCTTGACAAGAGGTTTGTTGATCCAAGAAGGTCCCTTAACCCTACACAAGCTGAGAAAGAGGAGGGTCTTTTACCTCTGACAGATGCTTTACCAGTTATTCCGCAGGTAGAATAGCTTATTACCTTTTCTTGTTAAATTAATCTATATACACAGTTACACACACACACACACACCATGGGACAGTTTTTTACAAAATTAAGTATTACGAGAACCAATTAAAATCATTCATTCATTTAATCTATCTCTTTGAGACGAACTTGATTAGTAAATTATGTTTATGTGAATTTAGTTCAGTTAATATATGCATATTTGTGTAAATTTATGTGTTTCTATACTGTAAGCATCTACACACATAACTTCACTACAACAAACAAATATAAGCAGTAAAATCCCACTTTAGTAACGGATAGCTTTACTATAATTTCACTATTTTAGATCTACATGTGTGCAAAACTTTATTTATGTTTCTTGTAAGTAGACCCTTTTCGTTTAATTTTTATTACCAATGAATGATTTTGTTTGATATTGCTGGTATTCGTAATATTCGTGGTTCTATAAAGAACTCTCGCGTGTGCGTGTGCCTCTGCCTCTCTCTATATACAATTTAGTTCTGTGACTGACCAAAAACAACTTTGTGCATGGGGCAGTCGTACGTGACACACGCATTCAAAGTAGAAGGTCTAAGAGGCATAGAAACGGTACCTGCGAAGCTGGAGTCAACGAGTCTTGTGTTTGCATACGGAGTTGATCTCTTCTATACTCGAATTGCGCCGTCAAGAACATACGACTCCCTTACGGAGGATTTCAACTATGCATTGCTTCTGCTTACTATAGTTGCCCTTGTTGTCGCTATTTTTGTAACTTGGGTTTTGTCCGAGAGGAAAGATCTGCAAGAGAAATGGAGGTAACTAACTACTTTCTAATCCTATATTGCTTCGGTTAATCTGTTTTTTTTTTCTTTCCTTTTTTAATCCTAGTTCAATACATACACGTACAATTTTGTCATTATGTTTACTAGTGTTAAGAGCGAAACTTTATACTCTGTAGTTTGTCACGGACGCGGTTTCACCATAAAAAAACATGGGTATCACCTCAGACTGTTTCGTTACGACTTGATGTTATATTTTCTTTAAGGTGATCATACAATGCATATATGATACATCATCGTTATCATTGTACACAGTATATTCTAACATTAACAAAGCTAAAATACGTTATGAGGTAGATAAGATGTAGATAATCTAACCTCTATCCCGTAGGCATAGAGATGTTTCCAATGAGACCCCTAGCTCATGATGTCTGATTAACCAACCAACCTAACGCTTTTAACGTTATTTTTTACAAAAATTAAGTAAAGTAACGTTAAAATTAGTGCAATTTTACTTTTACCTTTTTACCCATCGATGAGTATATTCTAACATTAACAAAGCTAAAATATGTTATGAGGTAGATAAGATGTAGATATTCTAACCTCTATCTAGTAGGAATAGAGATGTTTCCAATGAGACCCCCAGCTCATGATGTCTGATTAACCAACCGACCTAACGCTTTTAACGTTATTTTTTACAAAAATTAAGTAAAGTAACGTTAAAATTAGTGCAATTTTACTTTTACCTTTTTACCCATCGATGGACGTTACCATATATTTACATATATACACACACACACATAGATATACATACTGTAAACGGGGCCTGCAATGCAGCTATGAATAAAAGCTGCAAATAATTGTGTTATTAATTGGCATATAACTTTGTGTGGCATTAAGCCGTTGAGGCATGTTCTAAAGCCTAGACATGCATGCAAAATGGAATCTTGCAATTAGGTTATGGTATAAATCCGTTTATGGGGCATCAATAGGATTATCAAGATGATGTTAATTTAACTATTTAGCTATATGTATATATTTTCAAATAACATATATTTACAACTTATAAAAATGTATGCTTACGACATCGCTTGCTACGTGCGTAAGGCGTGCCTTCAGAATGCTTAATGCCGTTTTTTTTTTCCCGAATGCCACTTTTTGGACGTGCACTTTAGCCAGTCAAAAACGACCAATTTTGCATCAAGCTTAGGCAAGATGTTTTTTTTTTTACAAAACCACGTAACTATAGTAGGGTTTTAATCATGGGGTGATATCTATTGAAAATAAGATTGTCTAAAAATAATAAAAACAAGAGTTAATTCCAACTTGTAGCACTCCTTTTTTATTTTCGCGGCTTGCAACACTCCTTTTTTTTTTTTTTCGCAAAATGCATCTTATAGTTAAATTTAATATAACTCTGTTATTGAAAGGTAAAATTGTAATCTTAAAGATATTTAACAAAGATGCTGCATACATGACAACAACCATTTTAAGTGCAACCATTTTAGTGACTTTAAAAGTCAAAGCAGGGGCAACATGGGACAGTGTCTTGACATCATACATATACAAGCAGGGGTAGTATGGTTAACTTTAAAAGTCAAAGCAGAGGCATTATGGTCCCTCATCTGTAATGACCGAAAAAAATACAATTAAGACTATCTGTTGATAACATAACATCAAATTTATAAAAGATTCATATCATCAAATTCAAAAAAGGTTCACTATAAATAACATCAAATTCATAAAAAGTTCACCTTACATAACATCAAAAACTCATAAAAGATTGTTATGACATCATAGTAAACATCAAAAATTGTTAACTTGTTGTGAACCTTGATTGGGTTGTCGTGCACTTTTTGTATCTTGTTAGCTTCCTTTCCCAACTTAACCTTTGCAGATTCTCGAATTATGTCCATTATTGTTACACTTTCTACATGTTGTCGTGTTCCCCTTTCTTGTCATTTTACCTTTCGATGAAAACACTTCTTGAACCTCGTCTTTAAGATTACAATTTTACCCTTCAATAACAAACAGAGTTATGTTAAATTTAACTGTAAGGGTGCAGGTTGCATGTGTTTTAGAACCACAGCGTTGCAAGTTGCGAAAATAAGAAAGGAGGGTTGCAACATGTGGTAAGGATTAAACCACATGATTGCAAATTGCAATTAACTCTAAAAACAATTTAAAAAGTGACATTTGATAACTCTAACATATTTCGAGTGAATTTATTTCGGATGTGTTTGAAATGTCTGTCAAAATTTAGGCCCTAACCATAAAACCTAAAGCTAAATACTAAAGCTAAACTCTAAAACTAAAATTAGAGTTAAACCAAAATCCTAATGTTAAAAGCTAAATCACAATCCCAAATATTAAAGATAAACCTAAACCTTAAAACCAAACTCTAAAGCTTAAAACTAAATTCTAAACCTTAAAAGAAAACTCTAAACATGAAAGCTAAACCTAAATTTTAAAAGCTAGAGTGCTAGACTTTAAAGTTAATCCTTAAATTAAATTATAGAATCTAATTTCTAAACCCTAAAAACTTAGATCGTAGAGTTTGATGAGACGGTTTCAACACACAGAATTAGTTCAATCATAGTTAGTTAGAGTTGTCAAATGTCGCTTTTATGATTGTTTTTATTGTTTTTAGGTAAAATTGTGTTCTTATTTGATCTTTTCATTTGTATCATGATAATGTATATGAATAAATAATATCAATCTTGATAAGAGGGGAAAATTTTCTTAATTATCATTTTAACAAAAACAAATTTCTTTCAAGTTTTATTTTGATTCATGACACTTAATTGATTATAAAATCGTGTGTATATTATTATGCTAAAATAATTAATCAATCAAGTATCCTTCATCTATAGAGTAAATATTTATAAATATCTTTCGGTTCATCCACAGTTTAAAACCATAACAAAAGTTTTCACTTCAATTTAGCATTAACAAATAGCGAAAAAGTTGCATATTTTTATCTTAAAAACAAGGAAGTTAGGTAAGGCGACTCATGGCGGGTAACATAATATTTTTTTTATTAAAATTTAAATGGATGTAAGCATTTACAAAAACGTGGCTAAACATAAAATAAAATATGCTAAATTGTGGTGGCTCGGTTGTTCATGCATCACATAAACATGATTTAACATTGAAACTAAAAACTTGTAGAAAAAGTTAGTTAAAGATCTAAATATATGCAACATCAATTTATACATGTTTAAGCATAAAAAACCGTATAAATGGTAGCGACTCGTTTTTGCATGTCTCACTTATTGCACATAACTATAACCTAACATCACTACTACAAATAAAATAATCTTGAAAAAGAAATAGAAAAACCTAAAAAAAAGTGAAAAAAAACATTTTATAGGTATGTGAGCGCTCAAAACCGGGTGAAAAAATCAGAGGACGAAGCGTACTAATAAGTAATAACCCAAGTATAAACATAAAATACGCCGTATGTTATGGCATAAAAATTTTATTAAAAATTATTTAATATTTATTATATAAGAGAACTTAAAGGAAAAAAGAGGAAAAAACAAAAGGAAATATTCTACTCAAAAGCTAGATGGAAGGATATGAAGACGAGGATGATCATAACTCAAGTGTAAATATACTTAAACACTAAAACTTAGTTGTTATTGTATTAAAATTCTAATAAAGTTTATTTATATAAAAATATAAGAAAATTAAAATGGAAAAATAACTAATAAAATTCACGACATATTGTTGTATAAGAGGTTAAAAAAAGAAATTTTAATATTAAAATATAAGATAATTCAAAAAAAAATGTTTAACCCATTGTAACACCCCGACCAATGGCGGAATCATCGGGGCATTCACGAAGTGTAGATTGTTTAAAAACACATGATTTATGTTGTAAATAATCCAAACATAATCATTTAAAATAAATTAAAAGGTTAACGTTTAATTAAACCTCAAACATTCATTACATCATAAAGGAAATACTAAATCCAAAATTTAAGCCTAAATCTAGATCTAACTTCTAGCAAGCCTTAAGTAGCATTTCCACCTAAAACATGTTTAAATAAAAGGTCAACTATAAAGTTGGCGAGCTTCACAGGTTTTAAGCACACACATCAAAAATAGTTGAATAAAATGTATATCAAATGTTGTAAGTCACATGTGAAATCATGGCATAATGAACATAACATAAATGAATCATTAACTAAATCAGATCAACTAATGTTATCAGATAATGTATGACAAAGTTTAAAATTAAAAACTATCACTGTGCGGGCTTCCCCCGAGGGGTAAATCAAACAACAGTGGGATGGCCGGTCCAATAGATCTATCATAGTCACTAAGGGTGATCAATGCTCATTGTTAACCAAATCCAATATGTATAATGTTATCAAAAACTAGTTTCACATGATAAAAGTTTAAAACAAGTTTACATGTTTCACCCCAAAAATAAAAGGATAAAAAGGGCTATGAATACTCACCTTGATTGATAAGCTAGCTTTTGCAAATAAATATTATTTGTGTGGTCCCAATAGTATTCGATGCAATCCAATCAACCTAGATTGTTAAATCACACATGACGTAATGTAGCTATGACTTATATGGAATTTCTATCATAACTAGGTTAATGTAATTGTGTATCATAGGTTTACGAATTGTTTTGTTTAAAAAAAAATTATATATAGGTATAACCCTTTCTAACCCTTTTAAAATTTATGTTTCAAGTTGAATAATTATTTGAAGTTTAATTCATATGTATAAAATACTCATTGTTTAATAAGAATACTAATATAGTAGTTTGTCTATAAAAGTTCATATGAAATTATTCCATTAACATAATTTGATAGCATGGTGAAAAAGATATTGAAAAAAAACATGGTGAAAACGCCTAAGACCCGCGAGCCGGGTCTCGAACCTCCGACCTTTGTTTTCAAACGCACGGGTATAACCAGTTAATCTGGGCGCTTGGACTTGGTTTAGATCCATTTGAATTAGCTTTAAATTAACTGAACTTCTTCCCCCAGTTCCCAAATCAAGAATTACGAACCCTAGTTCTCAATCATATGAAATTCAATCGATTATGCATCCGGTTGAATTCGAAACATTGGGGCTTTTGTTACACTCTAACAACCGAAGCTAATGGTATATAATACACTAACCTTTTTTTTATGAATGGGAGGTTTTCGATCAATGGTTTAGAACACGAGCGACCGAGAGCTTTAGCACTTGATTCCGAGATTTAGATCGATTGGTAATGTTTTTTGAGGATCCAGAGAGTTTTGCAGGTCTCAGATGTTCTTCTTGGTGTTTTTAATTTGATTTTTAACGTTTGTTTGAATAGATTTCAAGTAGTTGGTCGATTACGAATGTTTAGGAGCATGTTGGAGCTTGGTATCGATCCCTTGATATTCGTAGGTGATAAAAGGTTGAATTTTTTTCAGTTTTATCAACTTATTCGAACTAGAGATTAAATGGGTGGATTATGGGTATAATCTAAGTATCCATGGGTTATTGGGTGAAGAAGATAATTAGTTTGAGGCTATGACAGAAACAACCTCTGACAATGCATTTGAGAATTACGTTATCAATGACGTGAGCACATTTGGTCGTGCTTGAAATCCACGTTGAATTAGCTATTGTAATTATTACATATTGATAGTATGCGAGAAATGATGAACATAGGAGAAAACCGTGCGTGAAACGGAATTACGGATTGTCCGGAATCACAAAACGAAGAAAAGTACAAAAATGCCAAAGTCAAAGGGCCTAGGCGGTACGCCTAGCGCCAGCTTCTCTTGCTAGGCGGTACGCACGTGTCAAGAAAAATATCTGAGAACCCTTGTCTCGCACGCTACGCCCCAGGCCAAGCGGCCACGCGGGGTGACGCGCCTGGCGTATGTCGGTTTGTTGGATCAGATTAAACATCAGATTTAATGCATTTCGAAACTCTCTCTCATTTTCTCGAACTTGAACACCATTGCATGCGAAAATCAGCCCCTTTTATCACCAGATCTCTATTGTGAAGCCCTCTAAACCCACGGATCGCACCAAGGATCGTGTTTACAAGTTCTAATCGTTGTTCTACAGCTGAAAATCTGTCTGCATGTGATTTCACCACTCTTCTGACTTCAGGTGAGTTTCGTACAACCCCCTTTCTTTTTAATGTTTTATAAACATCGGGGTATTACTGTGGAACTTTTCTTGAACATATGATATGTATCACTGTTATCTACATGATTTCATGTGATTTGTTGAGAACTTGTGGATTTCATGGGATTTTGTTTGTAGAACAGAACTCTTTTACGGAACTTAAAAGTCCTCATTCATTGAACTGTATCTAGTGAACCCATGTGCGGCCGAACAGAAAACAATGATAGTACTATCGGCTGAGAACCCATTTGCCGGGATCTTGCAACTCCCCTTGGTGTAAATGTTTGTTATCTGTTTCCAGAACTTCTTAATGTAGTGATAGACATTAAGACAATGAGGCACTAAGATATTTACCGACGGGTAGTATCTTTATAGAACAAGAACGGAGTAGTCCAAAAGGAACTAGATACGGGTCCCATGGTTATCTTGAACTAAACATTTTAAGAACTTACATATCATATCATATTATTGAACTTAAACTTTACGATCTCACCAGCTTTGTGCTGATCTTTCAAACTCAAACCTTTTTGCTGGGAGACAGTGACTACAGTGAGGCTGCACTTCAAACACTTGTAATTAAATAAGTTAGTGTGTGTAATAAACTTAGTTATAAACTGTAATGTTGGTTGTAACGACGATCATTGTAATGTATTTATTTTAAATTAATCTGTGTGTTGTGATACCGGATCAAGTAAGTCACACCTCATCTCTGAGACATCACCACTATGCTTCCGCAACCATCTCAGTGAGAGGGTGGTATCAGAGCCACATGTTATAGAATTTAGGTAGACTTAGAGACCTAGACTATAACCATAGGCTCGTATAGTGACACAGAGAGCACTGAACATAATTAATGAACAAAACTTGTTTTGAATTAAGCCAAGATAATCAGGTGGTACGAATTCCAGTTATGAGTGGCCAGCATAACTGAAATTCGCAACACGTGTGCGTTCTAGTTTAATTAAATTCAAGCAGAACAATAATAACTATAAGGATGAATAGTTTCTTTGAGATAGGGAAAGATATCATATCATGTTTATGTTGAATATTATTATTCAATATTTATCTCATGGTACTGATTTAAAAATTTTGTGTGTACAACGATGGCCAATCCCGGCGAATGATATACTATCAGCGATTTTCCTATGTTATCCTAGACGATACTCCTAGTTCGAGTTCTGGGTCAGACTCGGACCCATCAGAGGCTTCATCTGGAGCATCACAGGTGGTACCTGTAGTACCTCAGACACCATCATCACTGGTACCAGTTACACCACCACGGGTACCAGTTACACCACCACCAGCAGCAGTACCATCAGGTTCACATGGACATTCTCAGCCGCATGCTGAGAATGCCTCAAACGGTAGACGACAGAGTTCATCACCGCAAAGAGTCCAAGTTTGGGATGGTTTGAGACGGATGCGGGGACAGGCCCGCAAGACCACGTGACTGCCTCCCAGGCACCAGATGGCTCCGAGAGACGAGCAACCTGTTATACATGAGGTGGGAGAATCCTCCCACCAGGCTGAGCTTAGAGCTTAGCTACAGCAGGTCTCTCAGGACCTGCAAGATGCGAGGCAGGACTTGCAGCAGCAGCGTGCCACCATGGAGGATACACGTACCACAGTACTAGATATCCTTACTTCTCTCCTGACCCTAATGGATCAGGTGAATACATTGGATACGGATACTGGGGCTTGGAGGATTATTGTAGAGGATTGGTTACGGAGGACATGGAGACAGATGATCACAGCTGCATTCTGGTAGCTGATTGAGATGTTGAGGGAGGGGATAGTGAGGGTGAGAGAGACCATACAGTGGTTTGGGACGATTAGCCTAGAGGCTAGCTCTTGTGTTTAGCTATAGTATTGGCCACTATAGCTATCATCATGGCTTGTTTACCGTATTTCCTGCGGTAATGGTGATCCGGAGGAGGTTATTTTGGGATCTCCATTGTGAATATATCATCGGATATAGACGAATAGGTTGAAGGTATGTAGTGTGAGATGGGGATGGTTGTGTATGAAATAGAACCTCAGTAGCTAGTAGTGGTATTATGGTCTATTGGCAGTCTTGTATCGAAAACTTCATGGTTGTACAAAACTTATATCGCAGTAATAAAATGGTTGATTTTGTATATTTGTTTGCGTGTGAATGTATGAATTATATATTAATATCGAACTTGTATGAACATTTCTATGTAAGAACATTTCTATGCGAGAACATATCTATTGCCGGTATGGCAATGTATCAAAGAACTATATGAGAACATTTCTATGCGAGAACATATCTATTGCCGGTGTGGCAACGTATCAAAGAACGGTATGCGAACATTTTTGGGTGAGAACTTATTAGTGTCCTGTATGATAATGTTTCAAAAACATGTGAAATAACATATCTATATTACAATGTTGTGAAATATGTAATACTCTAACATGTTTTTGAAATAACAGGACTGAGTATAACTACAAACATTTGTATGATTACTGTGTACTGAGAACATATCTGGATCTTTGCAATGTAGTTATACTATATATATATATATATATATATATTTATATATAATCACATTTTAACATGGAAATTTTTAGTATAACCGAATATGATTGAATTTATGAGATCAAACGGGTTATATCTTTAATGTTCTTGAACTGACCTAAGTATTTTTTTGCATGTGAGCAGAACAATGGCTCCTAAAAGAGGTCGACCAGCTAAGAAAGCTGTCAAGAATGTTACTAACCCTGAACCGAATCAAGTTCCACCCGTGAATATAGAATCAAATCCAGATCCACAGGTTAACCCGGAAACAAACATGGTTACACACCTGAAAATTTGGGAACAAATACCGTTCCACCTGTGAACCCTGAAGTGAACACGGTTCCACCTGCGGGTGCAAGTGGATCTGAGCTGAACGAAGCAATGATAGCACGAATTGTAAGAAAACAACTATATGCTTATGGTGTTTTGACACAACACCAACCACATATCACTGCGGATTCAGGTGGGGGCCACGATCATACTGAACATAATGCTACTGGTGGCCACGTAGAAACTCATCATACAATAGGTACAGCAACAACGAAAACAACTGTTCCTGATCCACCACAAAAAGGGTGTACTTATAAGTACTTTGCTTCTTGTAACCCTCCTTCACGGGTAAAGAAGGAGCAGCTGGACTCTTGAAGTGGATCGAGGAAATGGAAACCAAGCTCAAGATTAGCCAGTGTTTGGCAGAGCATAAGGTGTCTTATGCTGCTTGTTCTCTGAAAGACTCAGTTCTAACCTGGTGGAATACCCAGGATAAAACTTTGGGCTCAGCTATAGTTGATTTGATGGGCTGGAACGAATTTAAAACTCTGATTATGTCAGAGTACTGCCTAATCACTGAAATTCAAAAGCTCCAGGAGGAATTCTGGAATCACTCGATGATCGGTGCTGATTGTTTAGCTAATACCGATCGGTTACATGAACTTACTTGTTTACTTCCCAATATGTTTCCTACGGAAGCAGCTTTGATTGAGAAGTATATCAAGGGTCCGGTTCCCCAGATTCGGGGAATGGTGACTGCAGCTGAACCTACCACTCTCAAACGTACAATCTTGTTAACCACTAAGCTTATCGATGAGGCGGTAAGGAGTGGTACTTTGATCGTAAAAACTCAGACGGCGGTGGGCCGTAGTGATGCCGGTACCTCGAATGTTTCAAAAGGTACCAAACGAAAGTGGTTTGGTAAAACCAGAATGAAAACTCCAGTTGAGACCAGTCAGAACAAACCAACGGTGAAGAGCTATGTTGCAACTGTTCTTGAGAGGAAAGCTTACACTTGGCAGGCGCCCAAATGCAACAAGTGTCCATACCATCACACAGGACCATGTCCAGTTTGTCTGAACTGTAATCGAGTAGGACACTACGCTAGATATTGTAACATTCCTGCTCAACCACCAAACCAAGTACCACGACAAACCACTCAAACAAACCGGTCATGCTTCAAGTGTGGAAGTCCTAACCATTTCATGAGAAACTATCCGAACAATAACAACACCAATCAAGGGAATGAAGCTAGGGGAAGAGCTTTTCAGATTGGTGCGATCGAGGCAAGGCATGATGTTAACATTGTCACTGGTACGTTTCTTCTTAATAATTTATACGCATCAGTTTTGTTTGATACACGTATAAATGATTTGTTTGATCAATTACAAGGCGCTACTTATTTTTCAAAAATTGACTTAAGATCCGGATATCATCAGTTACGAATTCATGATGATGATGTTTCTAAAACTTCTTTCAGAACTTGATACGGACATTACGAGTTTTTAGTAATGCCGTTTGGATTAACGAATGCACCTGCAGTTTTCATGGATCTGATGAATCGAGTATGTAGGCCTTATTTGGATAAGTTTGTGATTGTGCTTATTGATGACATTCTTATTTATTCTCGGAACCAACAAGAACATGCTCAACACTTGAAATTGATCTTAGAACTTTTGGCACGTGAGAAATTATATGCCAAATTCTCAAAGTGTGAGTTTTGGTTACGAGAAGTTCAATTTCTTGGGCACATAGTGAATGAAAACGGTATTCAAGTGGATTCCAGTAAGATCGAAACTGTGAAGCAATGGGAAACACCACGAACCCCAACTGAAATACGTCAATTCTTAGGACTGGCAAGTTATTATCGCCGGTTTATCAAGAACTTTTCAAGATAGCCTTGCCACTGATCACATTGACACAGAAAAATCAATCGTTTATATGGGGTTCCCAACAGGAGGAGGCAACTATTGAAACAAAAACTCTGCAATGCACCTATCTTGACATTACAGGAAGGTACGGATAATTTCACAGTGTACTGTGACGCTTCTCGTCAAGGTCATGGGTGTGTGTTAATGCAGAAGGATAAGGTAATTGCTTACGCTTCTCGACAGCTGAAAGTACATGAGAAGAACTATACCACTCATGATCTAGAACTTGGTGCAGTGGTGTTTGCACTCAAGATTTGGAGACATTATCTATATGGAACCAAGTGTATCGTATACACTGATCACAAAAGTCTTCAACACATTCTAGATCAGAAAATGTTGAACATGCTACAAAGACGGTGGGTAGAACTTCTAAACGACTATGACTGTGAAATTCGTTATCACCCGGGTAAAGCGAATGTTGTAGCCGATGCCTTAAGTCGCAAGGAACGAGTCAAACCTTTACGTGTAAAAGCGTTAGGAATGACTATTCAAACCAGTTTAATTCCTCAAATTAGAGAAGCTCAGCAACAAGCTTTACAAGTCACGAACTGCCCTGCTGAGGAGCAAAGAGGATTAGACAAGCAACTCGAAACCAAGACTGACGGAGTGTTGTATTTCAAAACCGAATTTGGGTTCCTTTATTCGGTAACTCTAGAACAATCATCTTGGATGAGGAGCACAAGTCCAGGTATTCTATTCATCCAGGTGCGGATAAAATGTATAAAGATCTTAGAGATTTTTACTGGTGGTCTGGAATGAAGAAACACATAGCAGAATACGTGGATCGATGCTTAACATGTCTTAAAGTTAAGGCTGAACATCAACGACCTTCTGGGTTACTGCAACAACCTGAGATTCCCATGTGAAAATGGGATCAGATCTCTATGGATTTCATTACTAAACTACCCATAACATCGCGTAATCATGATTCTATATGGGTTATCATTGATCGCCTTACTAAATCTGCGCATTTCTTACCCATCCGAGAAGATTATTCCATGGATCGACTGGCTAAACTCTATGTTAATGAAATTGTGTCTCGACATGGAGTACCCATCTCTATTATTTCTGATAAAGATAGTTGATTTATGTCACGATTTTGGCAAACTCTTAAGAATGCTCTGGGCACACAAATCAATATGAGCACAACTTATCATCCACAAACGGACGGGCAAATCGAACGAACAAATCAAACTCTTGAAGACATGCTCAGAAGCTGTGCAATTGATTTTGGAGGTAGCTGGGATATTCATCTTCCACTTGTTGAATTCTCATACAATAACAGCTACCATACTAGTATTCAATGCGCTCCATTCGAAGCACTTTATGAACGCAAGTGTAGATCACCTATCTGTTGGTCAGAGGTAGGTGAAAATCAGATCATAGGCCCAGAATTCATTCAAGAAACAGCTAATAAGATCGCAATTATTCAAGAACGAACTAAAGCTGCTCGCGATTGCCAAAAGAGTTATGCTGATAATCGTCGTAGACCTCTAGAATTCCAAATAGGTGATCGAGTAATGTTGAAAGTTTCGCCTTGGAAGGGCATTTTCAGATTTGGAAAGCGAGGTAAACTCTCACCAAGATTTGTAGGACCATTCAAAGTTCTAGAACGAATTGGATCAGTAGCCTACAGACTTGAATTACCTCCTGAACTCAGTAATATTCATGACGTTTTTCATGTATCAAATCTGAAGAAATGTCTAGCCAACGAATCACTGATCGTACCTCTTGAAGAGATCCAAATTGATGAAAAACTTCAATTCAGTGAAGAACCAGTAGAAGTGATGGATCGAGAGGTTAAAGTACTGAAACGCAGTCGCATACCAATTGTCAAAGTTCGATGGAATTCACAACGTGGACTATAGTATATGTGGGAACGTGAAGATTGCATGAAAGCAAAATACCCACACATGTTCTCAAGAACGGTTGTCATCAGGTAAGTCTTCACTAAATTTCGGGACGAAAATTTTTCTAACAGGAGGAGACTGTGACAATTGCATTTGAGAATTACGTCATCAATGACGTGAGCACATTTGCTCGTGCTTGAAATCCACGTTGAATTAGCTATTGTAATTGTTACAGATTTATAGTATGCGAGAAATGGTGAACATAGGCGAAACCGTTCGCGAAACGGAGTTACGGATTGTCCGGGATCGCAAAACGAAGAAAAGTACAAAAAAGTCAAAGTCAAATGGTCTAGGCGGTATGCCTAGCGCCAGCTTTTCTCGCTAGGCGGTACGTGAGGGTCAAGAAAAATATCTAAGAACCCTTGCTGGCACTGGGCGGTACGCGAGTGTCAAGAAAAATATCTAAGAACCCTCGTCTCGCGCGCTACGCCTTAGGCCAAGCGGCCACGCGGGGCGATGCGCCTGGCGTATGTCGGTTTGTTGGATCAGATAAATCATCAGATTTCATGTATTTCGAAACTCTCTCTCATTTTCTCGAACTTGAACACCATTGCAGGCGAAAATCAGCCCCTTTTATCACCAGATCTCTATTATGAAGCCCTATAAACCCACGGATCGCACCAAGGATCGTGTTTACAAGTTCTGATTGTTGTTTTACAGCGGAAAATCCGTCTGATTAGGTAATGGTTCATTTTAACCTTCTTGCTTGATAATGGTTGATTAGATCTTGTTTTTGAACGTAATGGTATAGTTAGGGTTGTTGATTATTGCCTAGATGATGGCTAGGATTGATTAGAAACGAAGAACACGATGTTTCAACGGGTAAATCCTTGTTTTGATCCGTTGTAATGCTCGGTTTTCATGAACTCATAAGAATGATTATAATGGCTTAAACCATTTTATTGTGACAGTGTAGGTGATTAGTTTGATTAATCTTTGAAATGCAAGGTTAAATCCAAGTGTTTCAAACTAATCACAATCATTAACATACTCATTGGAATGATTATCTGATGTTTATGATAACAGTCAGATTAATATGTTGAATATGGTTATTAAACCTATTCTAATGTCACATTGTGATATTTCATGATATTTGGGTATTCAATAATAAGGATTGATCATTCTTAAGCCATAAATTCATCTAGAAACTGTATTAGCATCATAATCAAAACATTAACTATTTGGTTAATCTGAGGTTATTCTGATTAATCTAACGTGTCATCAACCTTGTATTAGGAACATGAATCAGTATAGGTTTCTACATTATCATACATTGTATGATATGATGCTAAATTAACTAATTAAAAACCTACTATCGGTTTGATGACTTTCACTGCAATGTCTTTGATATTGGACGTTCAGAAAGATCTAATCAGTAAGTTAAAACATAAATAACTCATTAAACATAAACTAATGCAGAATTTAGCCACCGTTACTATTCTGGTGCATTCACCACTCTTCTGACTTCAGGTGAGTTTCGTACAACCCCTTTTCTTTTTAATGTTTTATAAACATCAGGGTATTACTGTGGAACTTTTCTTGAACATATGATATGTATCACTGTTATCACATGATTTCATGTGATTTGTTGAGAACTTGTGGATTTCATGGGATTTTGTTTGTAGAACAAAACTCTTTTACGGAACTTAAAAGTCCTCATTCCTTGAACTGTATCTAGTGAACCCATATAGGGCCGAACAGAAACAATGATAGTACTATCAGCTGAGAACCCATTTGCCGGGAGCTTGCAACTCCCCTTGGTGTAAATGTTTGTTATCTGTTTCTAGAACTTCTTAATGTAGTGATAGACATTAAGACAATGAGACACTAAGATATTTACCGATGGGTAGTATCTTTATAGAACAAGAACGGAGTAGTCTGAAAGGAACTAGATACGGGTCCCATGGTTATCTTGAACTGAACATTTTGAGAACTTACATATCATATCATATTTTTGAACTTGAACTATACGATCTCACCAGCTTTGTGCTGATCTTTCAAACTCAAACCTTTTTGCAGGGAGACAGTGACTACGGTGAGGCTGCACTTCAAACACTTGTAATTAAATTAGTTAGTTTGTGTAATAAACTTAGTTATAAACTGTAATGTTGGTTGTAACGACGATCATTGTAATGTATTTATTTTAAATTAATCTGTGTGTTGTGATACCGGATCAAGTAAGTCACACCTCATCTCTGAGACATCACCACTATGCTTCCGCAACCTTCTCAGTGACATCATCAACAGGTGACGAGAGGTGGGGGTGTGACACACAACCCTCCTTGTTTCTCTTTCTCATATCAGTTTCAAGTGCTGGCAATTTTGGTCCGTTCTGGTTTTTTAACAAAAGGTTTTATAAAATCATTTGTTAAAATTTATATAAACTTTAGCTATTTTTTTTTATAATTTATCAAAACATCAATATTTGTATAATTGAAAGGTTTATACCTTTTTGATAAATCCCTTAATATTATTTAAACTTTATTATTTAGTATTTGATTTTGTAAAGGTTTATATGAACTTTATAAAATCTATAAATTCATAAAGTTATATACTTACTTATTAGAATAAAAAGTATATAATTTATCACTGACTTTCTCAATATTTGTATAAATAACATATTTATACCTTCTAATAATAATATTAGTATTTATTGTTTTATAAAATAATCTTACAACCTTAAGCTATAAAAATGTATGTGTATATATCTATAATGTTTATTGTAATAAAAATGATAACAATAATAAATTTTTTTTTCATATATTTAGAAATATACACGATGGTAAAGATTTTGAATTTCATTTTCGTTAAATAGTAAAAATAAAATTACTACAAATTTTACGTGGTGTTAAACCATGACCCTTGAGATTAATGTTTTAGGCTATAACTATTAGGCCATGTGTAGTGGTTAAGCCTCTATTACTGTCATCCACCCTCCATCAATCTAATTTAATCGTTACCTTTATTTAATATTTTATTTTTTAATTAAAGAAATAAATCAAAAAAGACATAATAAAATTAAAAATAAAATAAAATTACATAACAAAAGTAAAAAAATTACACAATAAAATTTAAAAAAAACATTAAAATAAAACCACTCCATATTATATATTTTTTTTCATTATCCGTTCCTTCGCCTTCTCGACCATCTCACGAGCGTGATCGGTTGATGTCCACAACAACTTCATGTTACTATTGTATTGTTTTTTCTCCTGTAACTTGACAATTTTTTTAACGATTTCGAGATGGTTTCCAGCGTGTCTATGTAGTCGGTTGAAGATGAAGCTTTGTGGTCGTGTTAGATTTGATGTTTCAGATGTTGGATTTGATGTTTCATATAT